>JAJIBD010005357.1:0-82500 GCA_021461705.1 Cryptotis parvus
GATATAGCAAAAAGTTCAATGAAATGAATGCCTAAGCAAGAATTCATTATCCAGCTAAACTCTCTCAGATTTGAAGGACAGATACAGCTTCTTGGATAAACAATAGCTTAGGAACTTTGTAAACTCAAAACCAACCTTAAAAAAAGGACTGGAAGAGCTACTCTAAGACAGAGACAAAACCAAAAAGAACAACAAACCTATACAGAAAAATGGCACAAAATCCCATGACAATAATCTCTCTCAATATCAACCGGTTTAAGTGCACCAGTTAAGAGACATAGAGTGGCAAAATGGATCAAAAAATTGAACCCAACATTCTGCTCCCTTCAAGAAACACACCTGAACAATCGGGACAAAGACAGGCTCAAAGTAAAAGGCTGGGAAACAATTTTCACTCAAACAATCCCCTCCAAGAAGGCCGGTGTGGCCATACTAGTATCGGATAATATAGACTTCCAGGCTGAAAAAAGGTTACAAGGGACAATGAAGGCCATTTCTTGTTAATTAAGGGCTATGTATACCAGGGAAGAAATTACACTACTAAACATATATGCACCCAATGAGAGACCAGCAAAATACTTAAAACAACTGCTAAGAGAACTCAAAGAAGATATTAACAGTAGCACAATAATAGTTGGAGACTTCAATACTGCTCTATCAACTATGGACAGATCAACAAGACTGAAACTCATCAAGGAAATATTGGCCCTGAAGGAAGAAATGGAAGAAAGAGAGCTAGTGGATATATACAGGGCTTTTCATCACAAAAAAAGCTGAATACATTTTTCTCCAGTGCACATGGAACATTCTCCAAGATAGACCACATGCTTAGCTACAAAGCATACCTCAATATAATAAAAAGAGATAGAAATTGTGTTAACTATCTTTTCAGACCATGATGTCACACAGAAGCAGGGAGTCAAGCCAAACACCTGGAAACTGAACAGCTCACTGCTGAACAACCAATGGGTCATAGAAGAAATCAAACAGGAAATCCAAAGATTCCTGGAAACAAATGAAAATGAAGACACCAACTATAAGAACTTGTGGCATATGGCAAGAGCCATGTTAAGAGGAAAGTTTATAGCTCTGCAAGCATTTATCAGGGAAAGAAGAAAGGGCCCACATAAATAACCTGACACACAGCTGAAGATATTAGAAAAAGACGAACAAAAGGGAGCCCAACCCAGGCAGAAAAAAGGAAATAATAAAACTTAGAGAGGAAATCAATTAGTTGGAAACTAAAAACAAAAATCGAAAGATTAATGAAACCAACAGCTGGTTCTTTGAAAAATAAATAAGATTGACAAACCATTGGCAAGACTTGAAAGGACAGGGAAAGACAGAACCCAAATAAACAGAATCAGAATTAAAAATGGTGACATCATAACAGAAACCAAAAAAGATCATCAGAGATTACTTTGAGAGTCTATATGCAGTGAAACATGAGAATATAGAAGAAATGGATAAATTCCTGAAGTCTTATTACCTCCAATGACTGAGACAAGAAGACCTGCCATTCCTGAGTAAGTCTATCACCATCGAGGAAATTGAAACAGTAATTAAAAGCCTGCACAAACATCGAGCCCAGGTCCAGATGAATTCAGTGAAGTCTACCAAACCTTTAAGGAGGTTTTCAAGCTCTTTTCAAGCTCTTCCAGGAAATAGAAGAAACAGAAACACTCCCAAACATCTTCTACGAGGCACATATCACCCTGATACCCAAAGCAGGGAGAGACAACACAAAGAAAGAAAACTACAGACCAATATCCCTGATGAACACGAATGCTAAGATCTTCAACAAAATACTAGCAAACAGAATCCAAAGACTCATCAAGAAGATTATACATCATGAACAAGTAGAATTCATCCCGGGAATGCAAGGATGGTTCAACATTCGCAAGTCAATCAACATAATACAGCATATCAATAAAAAGAAAAAAATAAAAACCATATGATCCTATCAATAAACCCAGAGAAAGCATTTGACAAGATCCAGCACCCGTTCATGATTAAAACCCTCCAGAAAATAGGTATTGAAGGAAATTTCCTCAAGATAGTTACCACCATCTACCAAAAGCCCACAGCAAGCATCATTCTAAATGGGGAAAAGTTGAAAGCCTTCCCCCTGAGATCAGGGACAAGACAAGGTTGCCCACTCTCACCTCTTTTATTCAATATAGTACTGGAAGTACTTGCCATAGCAATCAAAGAAGAAATGGACATCAAGGGCATCCAGATAGGCAAGGAAGAAGTCAAGCTATCATTATTTGCAGATGACATGATACTATACCTAGATAACCCTAAACTCTCTACCAAAAAACTCCTAGAAACAATAGACACATATAGTAGAGTGGCAGGATACAAAATCAACACCCAAAAGTCAGTGGCTTTCCTATATACAAATAACAAAAGAAAAGAAAGGGATATTAAGGGAAACAATTCCATTCACAATTGTGCCACAGAAAATCAAATATCTAGGAATCAACTTAACCAAGTGTGCAAAAGACCTGTACAAAGAAAACTACAAGAAACTACTCCAAGAGATAAAAGAGGAAACGAGGAAATGGAAACACATTTCCTGCTCATGCATGGGGAGAATCAACATTGTCAAAATGGTAATACTCCCTAGAGCTCTGTACAGATTCAATGCAGTATCTATAAGGATACCCATGACATTCTTCAAAGAAATTGACCAAACACTCCTGAAATTTGTATGGAAAAATAAACTCCCATGGATAGCTAAAGCAATCCTCTGAAAAAATAAAATGGGAGGCATCACCTTACACAACTTCAAAGTGTACTACAAGGCAGTAGTAATTAAAACAGCATGGTATTGGAATAAAAACAGACCTGTGGACATATGGAATAGAATTGAGTATCCTGAAACCCAAGCTCAAACACATGATCATTTAATCTTTTTTTCCATCTCTCAGATTTGTTTTATTTTTTAAGTATTTTATTATACCACTGTGAGATATACAATTACAAAGATATACAATTAAAAAAGTTCATGTTTGGGTTTTGGTCATACAGTGTTCCAGCACCCATCCCTCCACCAGTGCCCATCTCCCACCACCAACTACCCGGTTCCTTCCCCCTCCCCCCAGCCTGCCTCCATGGAAGGTTCTTTATTTCTTTCCCTTTAGCCTCTTCAAGTGGTGTTGGGAAAACTGAGCAGCAACATGTAAAAAAAATGAATTTGGACCTCTGTCTAACACTATGCACAAAAATCAGATCAAAACGAATTAAAGATCTCAATATCAGACTTGAATCCATAAAGCATATTGAAAGAAAATATAGGAAAAACCCTCCATGACATTGAAGCTAAAGGCATCTTCCAAGGTGAAACATCACTAACAAGCAACTAGAGGAAAAGATAAACATATGGGACTACATGAAACTAAAAAGCTTCTGCACCTCAAAAGAAACATTGACTAATGTACAAAGGCAGTCCACAGAATCACTGTCACTGTATCACTGTCTTCCCGTTCATCATCGATTTGCTCGAGCGGGCCCCAGTAACATCTCCATATGTCCTGTCTCATGCTAGTAGAGCCCAAGGGCATCTGCTTGCTCCAGGAACATAAAGAGCCTCAATCCATTCCAGAATGAGGTCTATAATTGTTACTGGTATTTGGCATATCAATATTCACCCCATACCAATCTGATAAAGGGTTAATATCCAGGATATATCAGGCACTGGTAGAACTTTTACAAGAAGAGAACAAACAACCCCATCAAAAAATGGGGAGAAGAAATGAACAGAAAGTTCAGCAAGGAAGAAATTCAAATGGCCAAAGAACATATGAAAAAATGCTCATCATCACTAATCATCAGAGAAATGCAAATCAAAACAACAATGAGATACCACTTTACACCACAGAGACTGGCACATATTCAAAAGAGCAAGAACAACAAGCACAGGCGTGGATTTGGGGAAAATGGGACACTCATCCACTGTTGGTGGGAATGCCTGCTGGTACAGCCTTTCTGGAAAACAATATGGACTTTCCTCCAAAGACTAGAAATTGAACTCCCATTTGACCCAGCCATACCACTCCTGGGAATATACTCTGGGAAGCCAAAAATACACAGCGGAAACACCATCCCTACTTTTATGTTCATAGCAGCATTATTCACAATAGCCAGAATCTGGAAGCAACCAGAGTGCCCGAGAATCAATGACTGGATAAAGAAGCTTTGGTACATCTACACAATGGAATATTATGCAGCTTTTAGGAAAAAGGAAATTATCAAATTTACCTAAAAATGGATGGACATGGTGAAGGTCATGTTGCATGAAATTAGCCAGAAAAAAAGAGACAGATATAGAATGAGTGCATTTATTTGCGTGACATAAATATATATGTATATATTTTGATACCAATATCCAAGGTCAGTGAAACATGTATCAGGAGGTTTTGGCAAATGGGGAAATTATCACAAATGTGTGGGAGTCAGAGATTAGGTAAGACAGAAAATGCAACAGTGTACTAACAATTTTCAAAAGTACTAATACCAACCTAGAACTGAGCATTAAAACAGGCCAAAAGATATACATGACAACCCTTTAATGTATGTTCTGTAATCCATAGTCTGGAAGGGAAGGAAAAGAGAAAGAGATAGAGAGAAAGGGGAAGAAATAAAAAATCTGCCATGGAGGCAGGCTGGGTGAGGGGAAAGGGAACAGGGAACATTGGTGGTGGGAGGTGGGCACTGGTGGAGCGATGGGTGCTGGACCACTGTATGACCAATACTCAAATATGAACATCTTTGTAATTGTATATCTCATGGTGGTATAATAAAATACTTATTAAAAAATAATAACAACGACAACATTGATACTGTGAAGAATCCCTCTACTGATCTATTTATTTTGGCATATATCTGTAGGTTTATAATCCACAACTTGTAGAATGAAAAGTTATTTTGACAATGATAAATTAGGATTACTTTGATTCCATCACGTGAAGGGATTAGGCTGTATATCTTCTAAACTGTTTCTTCCTTCTTCCAAATTAGAGACAGTCTTTAGAATCTAGCCTGCTTTGTAGTGGCGTGAGATCAGATAACTCAATTCTGCCTCACGAATATAAAAACGGGATTATATTTGATACTTTTTAACCTGGTTTATGAAAACAATCTGATGCCACACTTTTTGCTCCCTCTTTTGTCTCACCAATTAAGGAGCTCCAAGGCCTTAGGAATGGGAATGTTATCAGATCAGAGGACTCCAAAGTTCCTGTGTTACTCTCCTTATGCGCTCACATCATGAAAAGGACAAACTTACTATATAAAGCACTGGAATTTAGGGATTATTTGCTACCACAACTAGCTTATTATAGAGAGCAAGAATAATATGATTTTTCTATTTGTGATGTATAAAAATAAAATATTTTAAAGAATGATAAAATGTTGAAGAAATTTTGTTTCCTTTTTTAGCCATGAGCTCTAGCATTATCTTCCCAGAGAACGGTGGATTCCTTTTTTTTTTTAGAAAATCATGCTATTAGAAAGACAGATTGTTGTACTAAATTCATAAATTCTTAGAAGAAGTCACATTCAGGTTTGGCAGACATTTAGGAGGCACAAGTCCAATACTCCTTGGATTCCATTCTCCTTTGTTTTATTTCTCTCAAGGTCCTAGAGTTCTAGTACTGTCTCAGCTAGCCTCTCAGTATTATAATTCCTCATAGTCTCTAAATCTAATTGGAACTAATTTAAATATCAATATTCAATATTTGACCACGAACCGTTAGAAACCATTCTCCATTTTCCTCCTTTTCGATTACAGTTTAAAAAGAGGCTAAGTCAGAAGGAGAGAGACAAATAAAGAATGACTGCATTTATTTGCATGACATAATATATATATGTACACATTATGATACCAATATCCAAGTTCAAGTAAAACATGGATCGGGAGGTCTTGTGAAAGGTGGAAATTATCACAAACGTGTGGGGAGTCAGAGGCTAGGTAAGACAGAGAATGGAACAGTGTGCTAACAATTGTCGAAAGTGCTAATACCAACCTAGAACTGAGCATTAAATACAGGCAAAATGTTTGTATGTACCGTAATGTATGTACTGTAATCCACAATGTGGAAAGGAAGGAAAAGAGAAAGAGAGAAAGGGAAAAAAGTAAAGAACCTGCCATGGAGGCAGGCTAGGGGATGGGGGGGAGGGAATCGGTGATGTCGGTGGTGGGAAAAGGGCACTGGTGGAGGGGATGGGTGCTGGAACACTATATGACCCGAAACCCAATATGAATATCTTATGAACTTCTTTGTAATTGTGTATCTCACTATGGTATAATAAAATGCTTTAAAAAAATAAAAAGAGGGCCGGAGCGATAGCCCAGCGGGTAGGGGCGTTTGCCTTGCAGCGGCCGGCCTGTGTCGGCCCGGGTTCGAATCCCGGCATCCCATATGGTCCCCTGAGCACCGCCAGGAGTAATTCCTGAGTGCAGAGCCAGGAGTAACCCCTGAGCATCGCCGGGTGTGACCCAAAAAACAAAAAAAATAAAAAAATAAAATAAAATAAAAAAATAAAAAGAGGCTAAGTGATTCATACACTTAGTATTTGGTTCTTAGCATGTTCATTAGAATTTGCTACACTAATCAAAGTACATACTTTCTACGCTATGAAAAACTTTGTTGTGGATTAAAAAGAGGTCTTATCAAAAGGTAGAATCAACCACAAGTGTGTGGGAGTCAGAGATTAGGTAAGACAGAGAAGTGAACAGTGTGATAATAATCATAATAATTGTTGGAAATGAAAAGGCAACCCCAGCCTCCTCCTCCTCCTTCTCCTCCTCTTCTCCTCCTCCTCTTCCCCTCCCCTCTCTCTCTTTCTCTCTCTCTCCTTTCTCTTTCTCTCTCTCTTGTGGTGAGGACCCCAGGCTCCTCTCTCTCTCTCTCTCTCTCTCTCTCTCTCTCTCTCTCTCTCT
The DNA here is from genome assembly GCA_021461705.1 of Cryptotis parvus. Classification (NCBI taxonomy): domain Eukaryota; kingdom Metazoa; phylum Chordata; class Mammalia; order Eulipotyphla; family Soricidae; genus Cryptotis; species Cryptotis parvus. The sequence goes on from JAJIBD010005357.1 coordinate 6,950, forward strand.
CTCTCTCTCTCTCTCCAGCTGCTCCCAACCAACTCCCTCCCTCTCTCCTTGGACTAGGTAGGGCGTGCATGGTCAGATACAGGGCTCAGTATGAATAGGCCATGGAAGCCAGGCAAGGGCTGATACAGGTATGGGTAGGACTCAGAGGTCCAGGTTATGGTAGGGCTTGGATGCCCAGCATAGCTCAGGTTCAGGCAGGGCATGGATGCCCAGGTAATGACAAGGTGCTAAGCACAGGAGTCTCACCCACATGGACTGGGTAGAGACCGGAGACTAAGTAAAGCCAGGACAACAGGTATCACTGGGGTACAGTTGGGAGGCCCAGAGGTGGGCACTGAGAGAGCACAAGATCAGGACAGGGCCATTGTTGTGGGATAACAGTAGACTGCATGGGACAGGACCAGTAATTCATTTATGGATATCAGAGAGGCTAGACACTAGGGGAAGGGACCTGGATCCTCTGTACATTAAACTAACTTTCAACCTTCTGAGTTTTGTATATAATTAATTCATACAATCCTCAAGAACCCACTAGCACAGGAGCATTAACTTTTGCATTAACATCACTAAAAAGGAAAACATAGACACTTATAAACACAGTTCCACCACCAAATTACCCAATTGAATTCAACAATTCATTAAAAAAAAATTATATGCCTTGACTAAGTAGGATTTGTTCCAAGAAAGCAGTAGTTTTGTTCATAAAAATATATGAAAGTCATCACTATTTTAGACATATTACCTAATGTTTTAAAAAGAAAAATGAATAATAGACAGGTTGAACTGAGAAAATTTGGAGACCCATAACATGTGTGTGTGGGGGGGAGGGGAGAGTGCATGTGTGTGTGTGCGAGAGAGAAAAAATAAATGAAATTCAAAAAGCAAAATTAAGACATAGAATTGCAAGCTTCACAATAAAAATAGTTAATCAGTGGTGAATTTAGAAAGCATTGGCTAGAGTAGTTAAATTGGAACAAGAAATATAAAGGAAAATTATATGGAAGTTCATGAGGCCCGGGAGGCATGGTGAGTTCTAGCCCTGGCCTGCCACCCCAGCAGAGCCTCAAAACAAGCCAGACGACCCCCTACTCCATGAGGGCCGCCCGTTTTCTACATCCAAACTTCCCTCTCGTCACAACTCCACCCAGCAGACCAGACTATCAAAGCCCGGCTCGCCACGGCCGCCTAGCGGCCACGCGGTTCATCAATAAATGCTTTATTTAGAGGTGACTACAATAGTATGCCACCCGCACAGCAAGCCTGGCAAGCTGCTCGTGTCATATTTAATATGCCAAATACCAGTAACATTTATATTAGGTCATTCCCATGACCTAATATAATGGTTTGAGCTCTTTATGTTCCTGGAGCAAGCAGATGCCTTTGGGTACTACTAGCATGAGACAGGACATATGGGGATATAACTGGTGCCTGCTCTAGCAAACAGATGATGAACAGGAAGATAGTGATAGTGTTAGTGATATGGATGTTAAAATAGAGGAAGAAATAGGCAAAAAAAAGTTGGTGTCTCATTGATGTACTGAGTTTGATGTTTAGATACATAAGCTTAACATAAGGTTAAGGCAATTAACAGAATTTTTTTTGCTTTCGGGTCACACCCAGCGATGCTCAGGGGTTACTCCTGGCTCTGTGCTCAAAGAGTTACTCCTGGTACTGTGTGTGGGACCATATGGGATGCCTGGGATCGAACCCAGGTCGGCCTCATGCAAGGCAAATGCCCTACCCACTGGACTATCGCTCCAGCCCAACAGAATATTTTAATGAAACTTCTACTTACCCTGTCCTAAAAACTAATATGTTCAATAATTCAGAAATTCAGAAAAAAAATGCAAAAAAAAATATTTTGGACCATATTTAGTGGCACTCTGGTTCTATGCTCAGGAGTGACCCTTGGCAGTCACTTAAGGGACCAAATTGGTGACAGGGACAAATCCTGGTCAGTCACCGTGAGTTCAAACACCTCATATCCTGTGTCATCTCCGTGACTTACCAATGCTAAAATTAATTAAATTTAACAATGATAAGAAATGCCTAGAATTAAGCCCCAAATTATGAATGTCAAAAGTAGACTCTCCCAAGTTTGCAAAGATTTCTCTATGAGAGAAGGAACTGCAGGCTTCACCAAGAATTCTTTATCCGACCAGGCTCACATTCAGATATGAAGGAAAGATACACAACTTCATGGATAAGCAACAACTCAGGAACTTCATGGACTCAAAACCAAATTTAAAAGAAGGACTGAAGGGACTACTGTAATGCGACCAAACCCATAAGCACAACAAACACAAAAAGAAAGATGGCACAAAATCCAATGACAATAATCTCTCTCAATGTCAATGGTCTAAATGCACCAATTAAGAGACACAAAGTGACAAAATGGATTAAAAAATTGAACCCAACATTCTGCTGTCTACAAGAAACGCATCTGAATAATCAGAACAAACACAGACTCAGAGTCAAAGGTTGGAAGACCATTCTCCATGCAAACAACTCCTCCAAAAAGGCTGGTGTGGCCATATTAGTATCAGATAATATAGACTTCCAGGCTGAAAAAGGTTAGAAGGGACAACGATGGCCACTTCTTATTAATTAAGGGTATGTACACCAGGAAGAAATTACAGTACTAAACATATATGCACCCAACGAGGGGTCAGCAAAATACATAAAACAACTGCTGAGAGACCTCAAAGAACATTAACAGTAGCACAATAATAGTTGGAGACTTCAACACTGCTCTATCAACGATGGATAGATCAACAAGACTGAAACTCACCAAGGAAATATTGGCCCTGAAGGAAGAAATGGAAGAAAAGAGAGCTAGTGGATATATACAGGGCTTTTCATGCCAAAAAAGCTGAATACACATTTTTCTCTAGTGCACATGGAACATTCTCCAAGATAGACCACATGCTGAGCCACAAAGCATACCTCAATAAAATAAAAAAGATAGAAATTGTGTCAGCTATCTTTTCAGACCATGATGCACTGAAAATGGAAGTTAACCGTACACAGAAACAGGGAGACAAACCAAACACCTGGAAACTGAACAGCTCACTCCTGAACAACAAATGGGTCATAGAAGAAATCAAACAGGAAATCCAAAGATTTCTGGAAACAAATGAAAATGAAGACACCAATTATAAGAACTTGTGGGACACGGCAAAAGCCGTGTTAAGAGGGAAGTTTATAGCTCTGCAAGCATACATCAGGAAACAAGAAAGGGCCCACATAAATAACCTGACTACACAGCTGAAGACATTAGAGAAAGACCAACAAAAGGAGCCCAAGCCAGGCAGAAAAAAAGGAAATAATAAAACTTAGAGAGGAAATCAATGAGTTGGAAACCAAAAAAACAATCCAAAAGATTAATGAAACCAAGAGCTGGTTTTTTGAAAAATAAACAAGATTGACAAACCATTGGCAAGACTTGTAAGTACAGGGAAAGAGAGAACCCAAATAAACAGAATCAGAAATAAAAAGGGTGACATCACAACAGAAACCACAGAAATCTTTTAATAAATTTTAAATAGTAAAATATAAAATACAAAATAATCTTTATTCCTCAAAAATACATATTCGGTTAGAAAAGAAAATTGTCATAGAAAGAACAATCTTAGATCTGATTGAGAGTTAATTTGCTAAAAATAAAGCCCTAGTAAAAGGGAGTTAGTTTGTTAGAAATAGAGCCCTAGTAAATAAAGCCCTAGTAAAAAGAAATTATTATGTCTTTTAAATTGTGGAGTGTTCTGGAGTGTTCTGGAGCTTAGATGAAGATTCTGAGATTATTAAATATCAACATTCCTCCCACTTCCACACTTGCAAACTTAAGTCTGTCTATTCACCTCTCCTGAATTCAGTGTGGGGAGGTCTACAAGGCATTCAAAGCATCATTTACCATGGGTCTTGTCATGTGTCATGATAAGGGCTTATGAAAAGGATGAAAGTGAGAAAAGGAAGAGACTGGACTCAGAAGTTCTGGACTAATGAAAGAAGATCCTAATCAAACCAAGTAAATATTCCGGTGGTTTCTCAAAAAGTAAGAAAATAAAAATAACTTGCTAGAGGCAGTTACATCCTTCAGGTCTGATACTCGGAAGGATATGTTGAGCCAAATCGCAGATCTGCAGTCTCATAGCTTAACTGGATTGTTCCCTTCTACAGCTAAGAGATCTTTCTTTCACTTCTGCATAGAATTCTATTAATTCTATGTAAGCTAGTGAAAAACAATGAACAAAATATCAAAGGACATTCAGCAGCCCACAGAGAACACATAATAAGCAAAAGAACTATCCCTTTAAGAAATACAATTGCTGGAGAAGAAACCATTTCAGGTATCTTTTTGTATATCTTTTAAATGAATTTTAGTATTTTAGTTTTTTGCAGGTAAATTCTAACTGATGACTACCACTGGACACACACTAATTAACTTAATGATGAAATTGGAGAACAATTTCAAATTTGACCAAAATGCCCCCAAAGCTGATGTATTTACTTAATAGTGTAAATTTGTATGAGCATATAAGACAGAGATGAGAATGCAAGAAGCAATTATTAAACAAACAACAAAAAAGCAATGTTTCTTTGCTAACTGGACTAGAGTTTGCATACTAAAAATCTCCCTGAGTTCTATGGTAGATTGTAGGAAGACAAAGTATGAAGAGAAAAGTCTCATAAGTGCGCAAAGAAAGACAACAAAATCCATGCATAGGAAAACAGGAATCAGACCATAACTAGACTTTTGATGACCAACACTAGAAGCAGGAAGATGGATTAACTACTACTCACCACAAAGAAAACTAATCTGCAATGTATGGTCCTCATCTTTAGCCTAGATTTAATTTATCAAGGGGAAAAATTGATCTTTGGAAATATTTAATGATTTAGACAATTTGTATATAGAAAAAAGACCTCTTGAGAAAAGATTCTGATCAGGTAAATTAATTAGACATCTGCATTCATTTCTTACAGGTACTACAATAAACTATCACATACTTGGTGATTTAAAACAACAGACATATGGGTCGGAGCGATAGTCCAGCGGGTAGGGTGTTTGCCTTGTGCGGCGTCGGCCCATGCCCGGCCTGGGTTCGATCCCTGGCATCCCATATGGTCCCCTGAGCACCGCCAAGAGTAATTCCTGAGTGCAGAGCCAGGAGTAACCCCTGAGCATTACCGGGTGTGACCCCCCAAAAAAGCAAAAAAAAAAAAACCAACAGACAATTTGGAGGTCAACAGTTCCCAAAACAGTTGTCACCAAGTCATGTTTCCTCCAAATTCTTGAGGGAAGGACCTTTCCTTGCTGCTTCTGGTGGCTCTTTTTTTTTTCATTCCTTAGCTTGTGGTTTTGTGGCTGCATAATTTCTTTTCTTTGTAAAAGTCTTTCTTCCTGTGTCTCAAATTCCTCTCCTTTCTCTTTTTAAAGTCACATGTCAGTAGACTTGGAAACTAGTTTGACTCTCTGGATTATAAAAGGTTCTCAACTGAACACTTTTACAAATATTTTCCTTACAAATACGATTACAATCACAGATACTGGGGTTAGGACTTGAGACCATCTTCTGCAGAGGAGGGCACTATTCAATCCACCTATACCATTTGAACACAGGAAATAACAAGTGTTGAGCAATAAGCCTTGAGTCTTATAGAGTGCCAAAATATACAATGTGACCACTAAGCAAAAGGCTTTTGAAATAAAAAGAGAATTTTTGGATTATTGCAAGAGAAATTATAATGGTAGACTAGAACTAAAAAATACCAGTCTATCTTAGTAAAACTCCAAAGTAGATGGGAAAGGGGAGGTAAGGAAAGTAAGCGTGTCTCAAGTTGTTTACTTTTTTGAGGTAGGATGAAAGAAGTGGTAAAATAGAACATGACAGGAAAATACCAAAAATCTGTTTCCATATATCATAGAATTAATAACTGTCTAATGTGATCCAATAAAGGAATATTTTATTCATAATTTTTCATTACTTGACCATAATATGATAAGTAAAGGCAATGGAAAAATGATTGAGAATGGCAGGGAAAACTTTCTAGCATAAAGGAAACAAATGATAATATTACATATAATAAAATAAAGAATATTGATCAGAAAAGAACCTGTGAGAGTAATAGGAAAAGACAAGAAAAATATTGTAGTGTATATGTGAAGGAAATATGGTAAATTGGGTGAGACAAATTCAGTAAAATGAGTTAGCTGTATGATGAACAGAATTGTATTGTCAAAGACAAACTGTATACGCCACAGAAATACTGACTTTCTAAATAATGCATATCTGGAATATATCATGTAAAGCAATATTACCTTAATAAAATAAAATTAATGACTTTTAGAAAATTTTAGTAATAAAAAGGTTCAGTCATTAATCGTTCAGGCCAACATACTATGATGATGTTGTCTTTGAATTATTTTATCATCAGCATATTTCTTTGGCAAGAAAGCTTCATCCTATACATGATCGAATGCCATATACTAACATATCATTTTTCTGAGTCTATAAATAATTATTAAATTGCTATTTTAAAAGGCTTTGTGAGAAGACTTTCATTAATATATTCATATCCTTACATATTTATAGATACGTAAAGGTAGCTAATTGCTTAAAAATAATGCACATTTTCTTTGACTTATATGGAGACATAAAAGTCACGACACTAAGGGAGCAAAAGAAATATCACAGTGGATGATATCACAGAACATATCATATTCTGAAGATATTGATGATCAGTTTATACTCTGAGACTTCATTACTTTTTTGTGGAAACTGAAGTCACAGGTTTACTTTTCCTAAAAGTTATTGTAAATTGGACGTGAAATGATAGACAGCAGGTAGGGAGCTTGCTGTGCTAATGGCCAACCCAGGTTTAATCCCTAATTCCTGTATAGTCCCCTTGAGGCCTGCCAGAAGTGTTTCCTGTGAGCAGAGCAAGGGAGTAAGTTCTGAGAACCATTGAGTTTGACCCAAAATCAAATTTTAAAAATTTATTGCAAATAATGTGCACATGAGGTGATGTGCACATACCACTATCACATTCATAGCAGAAATTTTCTACTTGTGAAGGAATATTTTATATACATTTATTCTGCTGGGGGACACGTATAGAGATAATCCATCACTGTTGAGATCACTTGTCTATATCACTTGTCTTCCCGATGTTGATCAATTTGCTTGAGCGGGCACCAGGAACATATCCATACATCCTGTCGAGTGCTAGTGTAGCCCAAGGGCATCTGCTTGCACCAGAAACATGAAATCCCTCAAACCATTCATTCAGGTCATGGGAATGAGGTCTATAATTGGTACTCTTTTGGCATACCAAATACAACACTGGTAACTTGCCAGGCTCTGCCGTGTGGGTGGGATACTCTCAGTCGTAGATAGGTTCTCAGTTTATGCATTTACTGATGAACTGTGAAGCAGCCATGTGCAACCAGGAGAGTATTTTGGATGGAACTCTGACGAGCTGTGAAGTCCAGATGTTGAAAATGACTGCCCTCATGGCGCGGGGTTCCTCTGGCTTCTTGTGAGGGCTCCTATTGGGATGATGAGCCAGAACTAGAACCTGGCTTCCCTCCCAGATGTCTCATGATCAGCGAGCACAGGGAGGGTGGGTAGTACTCACAGGGAGAGTGGGTAGCTCTGCCCAGTGTATCTGTGTCTCTGGTCCAAGCATACCTGGGTTTGAAATAGACTTTGTTGTAGAGTTGAACACTGACAAGCAGGCTTGAGATGGGATTTTCTCTTGGGTGGAGCTCCTGACAAGCTGTGGAGTCCGAATGTTGAAAATGGCGGCCCTCACAGTGCAGAGGTTCCTCTGGCTTCTTGTGAGACTCTATAGGGATGATGGGCCAGGGCTAGAACCCACCTTCCCTCCTAGATGCCTCATGATCAGCCAAGCACAGGGAGAGCCAGTAGAAGCTCTGCTCTGTGTATCTGACTGTTGAGATAAACGTCAAAATATCAGACTTGTCTGTCAACCTAACTTTTCACTATGATCTCAAATTCACCATATAGTAGATGGAAAGTGGCTGAGAAGTCAACAGAAGATACTTTTTTTTTTTTTTGGGTCATCCCAGACAATTTTCAGGGATTTACTTCTGGCTCTGCAATCAGGAAATTTTCCTGGTGGTGCTCTGGGGACCATATGGGATGCTGGGATCAAAGCAAAGGGATTCTGTTTGCATGGCAAATAAATGCTCTATTCTCTCTGTACCCACTCTATTCACTCTGGCCCTAGAATATACATCTTAAACTATGATTTTGATTCCTTCATAGCTACACATAGATATGTATCATATTTTGAAAGTAGAAATTTAATAAAATTTAATAATACTCATATAAATGAATTTAATAATATTCATATAAGTGAATAAATTTATATTTTTCTCTGAGCAAATTTCTCAAAATCACAGTTTTTAAACACAAAAAAAATCCTGCATTTTTGAATAACAAAATTTAGCTGACCATGGTGACTTACGTGCTCAGCTAAAAGACACTGATTTCCAACCACTTGCAACTTGGTGAACTTTGTCACTTTGTCACTTGTCTTCCCATTGTTCATCAATTTGTTCAAGTGGGCGCCAGTAACATCTCCATTCATTGGGAATGAGGTGCATTATCATTACTGTTTTCGGCATATCAAACACAACACAGGCACTTGCCAGGCTCTGTAGTGGCTCTGGGTTCATCCCAGGGGGCCCAGTGAACTTTATAAAAACTGAAAAAAAAAAAAGGTATGTGAAATAGTTTCCTTTTCTTTATATTCATCATTACATTTTGTTTTGGAACTAAGATGAAGATTGATCTTATTTTTTTCTTCCAATTATATAATCAATGTTGTTTCTTATATTCACATCCCAACTATTATCGCAGTTTAATCTCCTATCAGAAATGGTAGAAGTATCCCTTTTACCCACATGATGACCATCGCTTTGTCATATTAACCACACTGTATCAGTCTAAAGGGTAGATTTTCACTTTTATATCAATTTTTACTTGTATGTCAATCACTATTTTATATTTCACTTTATATCAATATAAAGGGTAGATTTTCACTTTTCATCTGAAACTGCGATCCTGGATCTTTATTCTAAACATATTCTATGGCACTCAGAATTTTAGAGGTATTAATTATATGAGGATGTACCTTCATATTTCTCTAAAAAGATTTTCACATATTACTCTCCTGATTCAAGCAGAGAAAACTCATCAAGAAAATAGAATTTGAATAGCCTTTACTCCACAGCCCTATTATCGATTCATTATTTCCTCAAATCTTTTCATTTGAAACATATCTGAAGATTAATTTTCACATGAGTAGTTCCCATCCCCATCTTAAGCCACTGCCAACAGTTTAAAGCAGAAATCAATTTTTTAATGAGCGTGAATCTATTTCATTGACATTTTAAATATTCTAGCAGCCATTTATGAAAAAATTTATACAAAATTTATGCAATGGAAAAAAATAATATAAACATAATTAAGATATTTCTTTTTCTCAGTTATTTTCTACACATAAAATTTATTTTCTAGTATTGAAAACATAATAGGTATTTTATTTTAAAAATCAAACACGTGTGCTTGCCTTGAATGCCGCCAACCCAGGTTTAATGCCTAGCATCTCTTAGAGTTCCCCCAAATCCACCAGGAGTTATAGCTATACTTAAGTGCAGAGCCAGGAGTTAGCCCTAAGCAATGATGGGTGTGGCTCAAAAAAACACATAAAATATTTGAAAAATTAAATTTTGATTTTAATTCACAAACACATGGCTGTAATACATTACAAGTGCCAACAACAAAAAAAAATTAGAATGTAGAACAGTTTTCTGTATGGCAACTATTAGGAAAACACACCTAGCAAGAAGTTATAGATTGAAAACAATAAATTAGTAATGAACAGCAATAACTATCTAGAGTAACATATTTAATTGGGTTGACTTTTAAAACCTAAACTCCAAAGGAGAATTTTAAAATCATTTTGTGATTAAAATAGAAATCAGTGTTCTGAACTAATTCACCTAGATGTTAGTAAAAGTGTCTAATAATTTTAGTACATAATAAAATTAAAGTTATCTTCTTTTATGAATGGAAAAATAATAATAGCTTTTGGTGCTGAGAAAGGTTTACAGTATAACTGTACTCCATTCTAACAGTTCAATAAGTAGTTCATAGAGAGTCAGATTGGAAGTCCTAACCTATGACACAATGCAAAAAAAGATTTTCTGAAGGTTTCAAGGCATAGGAACAAAAAAAAAAAACCTCTCATATCCTTTTCTCAGATCTGTAGACTGATGATGACCTAAGGATATTTAGCCAGGTGGCAAATGTGTGAAACCTGGAGATTTCAGCGTTCTATTGTAAGAGAGAGGGAAGAGGGAAAATTGGAATAGGCTGGGATTTCTTTTGTGAATATACAAGAAACAAATTTTATTTCCGACAGAGGCCAAAATGTCAGATGTATGTAATTTAGTAGGAATCAACACTTTCTACTTATTTTTGCATAAAATCAATGCCAGTGAACTGAAGGCTGACCTTACTCCACAGCCTTCATCAAACAGGGCAGCAGGAATAATGCCCCTGGTTAGTTAGGAAATGTTAGCTTTGTTCCTTTCTCCTTTTCTGTGACCTCAGAAAATAAAGGAGAATTAGTGTTACTGAGACTGATTTCTTTCACTCTTCTATTTACTTAGAAAAAATGGAGAGGAGAATTATCACACAGTTTTGTGGGCAATGGTCTCAGGATAAAATCTAAAGTCCCATTTAACATCTTTGTATAAGAGAAGAGAACAGATACATGTGGAAACGAAATCAGTTTGAGCTAGAACAATCAATGATACAAAGAATAATCAACAAATAAAGGAACATAGTCATATAGTTGGTGTTGGAAAGGATAGGGAGAAATTAAAAGTCAAGAGATTCATTAGTGTCTTCAACCTTTAGCACACTGATGAGAACTAGGAATTCCATGCCTGTCTCTTCTGTGGAGACCTGTAGGATAAGTATAAAATTCCTCCTGGATGCTAACAAGAACCATTTTTCTGAGCCAGAGCAATAGTACAGTGGGTAGGGCGTTTGCCTTATACCCAGCCAACCTGGGTTCAATCCCAGCATCCCATATGGTTCCCCAAGCACCACTATGAGTAATTCCTGAGAGCCAGGAGTAACTCCTGAGCATTGTTGGGTGTGCCCTCCCAAAACAAAAAGAAAGCAATAAAAAAATATTTTTTAAAAGAACCATTTTGTTGTTTGAAATGGAGGCTGTGATGGACTAATCTGCAGTGGATTAGAAGTTATTAAGAGAAAGAAAAAGATCCTTTTGTGATATTAGGTGCAGACTTTAAAATATCCAAAATGTTTACTATTAAGGAAGTTCTTAATAGGCTTTGGTTTAAAGGCAGAGATCACAAAATTTATTTGGGATTTGGCTTTCTATTTCCTTTTCAGAAAAAAAAAAGTCAGCAATTTAGCTATTGCCAATGAACTCCCTTATCATTTTAACCCTTCATACAGGATCAATATGGAAACACTAGTTAAAGGAATGATGTACCTGCTTTGACCTAATATTGAAACTAGTAAATCTCCCTCCATATCACCAATAAACTACTTTCTTCTCTTGCAATTCATGTGGTCACTTGAAAGTACTTTTAATTTCCTTCAAGAATTTTCTTTTGCATTTACAGATAAATGTTTTTAGCACAGAAGCCCAGCTTTTGGTCTAGCTCAGCTTTTAATTTGTCTTCCACACAAGGCTTCATAATTTATATCACTATCACTATCCTCCCGTTGATCATCTATTTGCTAGAGCGGGTACCAGTAATATCTCCATATGCCCTGCCCCATGCTAGTAGAGCCCAAGGGCATCTATTTGCTCCAGGAACATAAAGAGCCTCAAACCATTATATTAGGTCATGGGAATGACCTAATATAAGTGTTACTGGTATTTGGCATATCAAATAAAACAGAGCAGCTTGCCAGGCTTGCCATGCAGGTGGCATACACTTGTAGTCACCTCTAAATATAGCATTTATAGATGAACCACGTGGCTGCTTGCGCCGCTCAAGACAGGCTGTGATAGGCTGTCGCTGGGTGGAGTTCTGACGAGAGGGAAGTCTGGATGTGGAAAATGGAGGCCCGATGGAGTGGGGGGGGGGTCATCTGGCTTGTTGTGCTGCTCTGCTGGGGCCCAGGTATCCGGCCCAGGTATGTTGAACCAGAGACTTACAGACATGGGCAGAGCTGCTACTTGCTCTCCCCTGTGTCCAGCCGCTCACGAGGCACCTGGGAGGGATTGCAGGTTCTAGCCCTGGCCCGCCACACCAGCACTACAAGCCAGATGACCCCTCCCCACTCCATCGGGCAGCCATTTTCCACATCGGACTTCCCTCTCTTCAGGAACTCCACCCAGCGACAGCCTATCACGGCCCGTCTCATCTAGTTCCACCCTGCAGAAGTTTTTTTTTTTGCTGAACCAGAGACTTACAGGCTTGGTTCAGAGCTGCTACTGCTCTCCCTGTGCCAGGCCGCTCACGAGGCACCCGGGAGGGTGGAGGGTTTTAGTCCTGGCCCGCCACCCCAGCAGAGCAGCACAATTTATACTTTAATATAAATTGAGACTTTGAAATTTTTCTTTGCACTTAGGCGCCATTGGAGTGTTGTTAACTGTTTATATTTCAATATTGCTTAATAAATATATTATCTTAATAAATATGGAGGCCCGAGTACAAGGGAAAGAGATGGGTAAATAAATATATTTGGAACATAAAAACTCATGGATTGAGTTTACTATCTTAAAGGAACACCAGCAGCAGTGCTTTTAGCGATTACAACAATCACATCAAAATTTTGCAATGATCATCATAAGAAAAAAATAGTAATGGAAAAACTCTAAGCATTACAAAAATGACCAAATGTAATACAAAGAGACAAAGAGAACATATGCAATTGGAAAAATGGCACCTATTATATCTACTCAAATACATATCTGAGTGAATATGCAGAGTATCATGCTAAGTGAAATTAGAACAGAAAGGATAGTTATAGAATGACTGCACTCATTTGTGGGATACTGAAAAATAATATTGTGAGACTAATACCCAAGGCCTGGCCAAACAGGGTTCAGAAGGACTTGTCAATGGTTTGAAACTACCACAAGTGTGTGTGTGTGTGTATGTGTATGTGTGTGTGTGTGTGTGTGTGTGTGTGTGTGTGTGTGTGTGCGGGCAGAGTGTAGGTAAGATAAAGGACCAGTTTGCTAATAACATATGGAAATAGCACATTAGACTAGCAGTATTGGTAATGCTAGACTAGAAGGGTATTAAAAGGTAGTTAAAGGGATATACATGATAACACTTCAGTGTCTGTATTGCAAACTACAATACACAAAACAGGAGGGAGGGAGGGAGAGAGAGAGAGAGAGAGAGAGAGAGAGAGAGAGAGAAGAAAAAGTACTTGCCATAGAAGAAGGCTGGGGGTGGGTGGCGGAAACTGGGAACATTGGTGTTAGGAAATGTGCAATGTGCACTGGTGGAGCCATGGGTGTTAGACACTGCATGACTAAAAACCCAATCATGAACAGTTTTCTAAAAGTCTATCTCATGGTGATTTAATAAAAATAAATATATATTTATTTCACTTCTTGATCACTTGACATCCAATTATTCATCGATTTGCTCGTGCGGCACCAGTAATATTTCTATTTGACCCTATCACATGCTAGTGTAGCCCAAAGGCATCTGCTTGCTTCAGGAATGCAAAGAGCCTCAAACCATTCATTCAGGGTCTTGACGAAGAAGTCTCACCATCTTGTAGGTGGGCGGCCATGTGATCTTTTGATATCCCGTGGGATCCAGTCGGTAATGGCTCTAGTCCAGCCGTCATCTCCAAATCACATTACATGTCCAGCCCATCTGATTTTCAATGCCTTGGCAAATGAGACAGCGTCCCTGACTCTGGAACTGCGACAAAGGTTGGAACTCCAGATTCCTTCTCTCACTTGAGTGAGGCATGATATTCCAAGCATAGCTTGGAATATATTAATTTAGATATATTATATATAATATATTATATAATATACATGAAATAATATATATCATATAATATGCATGATACAATATATATATACAGATACATGGGACAGAGCAGCTACTGGCTCTCCCTTTGCTCTGCAAGTCTGGCCCTGGCCCACCAACCCATAGAGCCTCACAAGAAGCCAGAGGAACCCCCACACCATGATATGATGGCAGCCATTTTCAACATCCAGGCTCCACAGCTCATCAGAGCTCCACCCAAGAGAAAAGTCAGTCTCAAGTCTCGCTCATCAGTCCCTATAACAGAGCCTATTTCTTTCTTCTTTTCTTTTTTTTTTTTTTTTTTTTTTTTTTTTGATTTTTGGGTCACACCCAGCGATGCTCAGGGGTTACTCCTGGCTTTGCACTCAGGAATTACTCCTGGCGGTGCTCGGGGGACCATATGGGATGCCAGGGATCGAACCCGGGCCGGCACAGGCTGGCCGCATGCAAGGCAAACGCCCTACCCGCTGGGCTATCACTCCGGCCCCAGAGCCTATTTCAAGCCCAGGTATATTTGAACCAGAAACACAGATAATCAGGGCAGAGCTCCTACCAGTTTTCCCCCATTGGGCGTGTGGCCACTTTTGCGGCTGGTTGGATCATCAGTAAATAAATGAACTGAGAGCCTACCTACTACGGAGAGTATCCCACCTGCACGGCAGACCTGGCAAGCTACCCGTGTCATATTCAATATGCCAAGCACAGTAACAATGATAGATCTCATTCCCATGACCTGACAGAATGGTTTGAGGCTCTGTGTTCCTGTAGCGAGCAGATGCCCTAGGGCTACACTAGCATGAGACAGGGACGACGAATGGAGACGTTACTCATGCTGTTGAGCAAATCAATGATCAATGGGAAGACAAGTGATATAAATTGTATATATATATATATATATATATATATACATATATATATATATATACACACATATATATGTATACATATATATCACTTCATTTGTCTTGTGTGTGTATATATATAAACATTTCTACATCACTTCTTTAAAAAATTTAAAAATAATTTCTTTAAAAAAAGTGCATATCTCTGAAACAATAATGCAAAGTGCAACAAATGATATATGCCTGTAACTCTCAGGGCTAGAGCATACAATCTTGAGTTAGTGCCATGTAGAAAGGGAGCAACTCCTAGAAACCAAACTAGATACTTTTAAGGCAAAAATGTAGAAATAATGACATAATTTCACCTTCCTAAACACCATAGGTAAAGAGAGCTCTGAACACAGATGTTGCTTAGAATGCTTACCTTTGCTGTTGCAGGCAATTTTTTCAGGTCAGATGGAGGAGTCCTAGCAGGCCTTATTCTGAGGAAAAGTCATTTTCTCTTGCTTATCTTTAAAAATTTCCCTCTCTGCTCGAAAGGACAGTATCTTTTTTAATCATGAATCCTTTTCAATTTAATTATTCCTCTTATTAAAAAGTATAATAGTTTAGCAACATGGTTATCATAGTATATTAACATTTTTGTAATGTTATACAGTTACCACATTACGTTCAAAATGCCCACACCCCTCCACTACCATCATTTTTATAGTTTAATTACTATAACTTAAGTTATCTGTTTACAATAGTGTTGTAATTTATAATTTGGTATATACCAGTGAATCAGTTTTAGGCGCATAACAATTTCTAGAAATGCTACAATGTTCCTCACTCAATTTTCCCTACTGATATTTCACACTAACATAATACAATATCAGCACCAAAAAAAAAAATCACATTTAGTATATCATTCTTTTTTCATTTCAAAAATAATCATATTATTTTTATTTTTTTTTAATTTTTTTATTATACCACCATGAGATGTACAATTACAAAAGTGTTCATATTTGGGTTTCAGTCATACAGTGTTCCAGCACCCATCCCTCCACCATTGCCCGTTTCCCACCACCAATGTCCCCCTGATTCCCCCCTCCTACGTCTTTGGCAGGCAATTTTCACCTCTCCTCCCTCCCTCCCTCCCTCCCTCCCTCCCTCCTCCCTCCCTCCCTCCCTTCCTCCCTCTACACATTGTGGATTGCAACACATACACTTAGAGGTTATCATGTATATCCTTTTTGCCTACTTTCAATGTTCATTTCTACTCTGGTATAATCATTTCACGATAATTATTAGTACACTGTCTCTTTCTCTGTATTGCCTAACCTCTGAATCCCACACATTTGAAGTAGGTTCTACCCACTGATAAGACCTCCTGATCTATGTTTGTCTGGCTTGGATATAGGTATCTGTTGTAGTACACTGCTGCCCAGAGCCTCTGCATCTGGTCTAGAGTTGCCTCCTGCAGGCCACTTGTAGATAGAAGGACAGTTTGAATGTGGCAGTTTATCTATGTTTTCTACACTGGCCGGTATAAATATTCTTTCATGCTTCCACAATCATTGTGGGACTAGCTAGATCTTACCAGTATATTTACCTAGCCAAGTTGGATCTCTTAAGTAATTAAACCAGAGAGAAATGCTGTTTGCCTCCAAGCAAGCAAGCATGGCTCTGTGATAACTCAAAGGCTGATATACAGAACAACCATGAAATAAAGAAGAGACTTTTGTGAAGGCTTAGAGAAATATTTAACTGGCTATAAAATATTCTTTGGTACAGATGCATGCCTTTGTACTCTGAGATACAGTTCATCTCAGAGGCCCCTCCCTTCACTGCAGGGGCACTTCCAAGGCAGATCTTGGCTCCGCAAACATTAACATGTCAAAGGGCCTAGGTGAGGTCCTGAGAGAAATTACCTGAGGGAATTTGACCCTGATGGCTTTCCCTTGGAGTGGGAGGTCTGGGTTGCAGGGATATGAAACTAGCCTCCTAGCCTTCTTTTTGGCCCTTTTCAGTTGGCACTCTCCTGCTTCCGTTTTCACTGTCTCCTCTCTGCAGGGCCTTAATATGTGGTGGCAGCCCTCTTGGCCTACACGTGGTAGTGGCCCAGCCAGGAACCCTAAGTTCAGGGTTTTTCTTTGCTGATTTGTATACCAGAACCTGTGTTAAGTAAAGCATTTTTAAACTTCTCTGGATTCTGGCATCTTTCTCTATCCACCACTGCCAATCCCTGGGGCAAAAGGGATCCCCTAACCCTGCTCCTGGATTTGGTGCAGGGCACCCCTAGCACTTCCCTGCAGGTATCATGCTATTTTTTTTTTTCATATCCCACAAATAAATGCAGTCATTCTATATCTGTCCTTTTCCCTCTGGCTAATTTCACTCAGCATGATCCTTTCCATGTCCATTCATTTATAGGCACATTTTATAACTTCCTTTGTCGTAACAGCTGCATAGTATTCTGTGTGTAGATGCACCAGTTTCTTTATTCAGTTATCTGTTCTTGGGCACTCTGTTTGTTTCCAGATTCTGGCTATTGTGAATAGTGTTGATAGGAACATAGAAGTGTAGATGGTGTTATTGTTGTAGGCAGAAAGACAGGGGGTCCCCACATGGCAATGAATTCTTCCCCTAAAGCTGTCCAAAGTCACCTTTTGGAACCAGGAACCAAGACCCATTAACCTACAACAAACCCTGAGGGAGCTGGATCAACCTTTCTCTGCCCAGCCCTCAATCTGACTATAATCCAGGACAAAAGATCCAGCAGGGACAGAGGTCAAGAAAAGGAGATTTTCAAAGAAGACCACTCCCAAAGTCTACTCCCCTTGGCAACGTCCCTAGCAACCTAGGTTGACTCTCCATATTGGAGTATCTTGGGGAGAAATCTATAAAAAGCCATGCTGACCAAAGGATGGTGCACACATGCTGCATGGACACACATGCTGCTTGAGCCCATGTGGCCGAAGCACACGTGGTGCCCGATCACGTGTGTTGCCAGCATCTCCCCTCCTCTCTTACTTTACTTCCCTCTTCCCTTTCCTAAAACCTTAATAAAAATCTGTAAAATTTCACTCCTCATCGACTCCTGAAAATTCCTCTTCTGAGAGGGAAGACAAGAACCCTGAGGCAACCATGGGTAAGGCCTAGGACTGACTTTCCTTTCCTGCAAAGAGCCATTCCTCACTCCAGCCTGAGTCCATGTCTTCCCAAGAAATCTCGGGTGGTGGGGATCAAATCCTGTGTCTAGAGATCAAGTGGACATCAGGTGTGGCTTGATGGCCACTTTGTGGGGCTGGTGGGGCTCAGGCCCATGCCGTGCAGGGCTCATCACAGACTATCAGTTCTAAGCCTGCCCAGCGGGTCCGGGGCAGCAAAAGTGGCTGGGGAGAAAGCAACCATCTCTCTCCCCTTCCGGCCTCACATAAGCCACCCGTGAAGCCCACCTGCATCATTTACACTGTGTGTTTTTGATCTCACAAGATATATTCCCAGAAGTGGTAATACTGGGTCAAATGGGAGCACAATTTCTAATCTTTTGAGGAATGTCCATATTGTTTTCCAAAAAGGCTGAACCAATCAATATTCCCTCCAACAGTGGATGAGAGTCCCTTTCTCCCTTCATCCATGCCAACACTTACAATAGGACAGTATCCTTAATCTAGTATAGTTTGATAGATTATCTGGAGACCTGGGGATAATACTTGTTCCCATAGAAATTAATGGCAACAATGTTTTCAGATCTAGCAAAAGAACTTAGCAAAATTCACCAAGTAACATTACTGTAACTTCAAAGAGTAGAAAAGTTTTAATAGTGAGCTGAGAACCTATTTTCTCTTGGACACTTAATTAGTGCCTAAGCATATCTTAAGCAGTTAAAAGTTGTCTGCTTTGGCCATTGAAATTCCATATTTTCTTTGTTAAGGTCAACCTACTCATTCAGCTTGAGACAACATTTTATTTACGGGAACTTCCCAAACTATACCTGTGTCCTGTTCAAGCCAGACCCATGTGACCAGGACCACATAAACCCACTCCATTCCTCAATCCAGTTTGTATTTTATTATTTCTACTTTTTAAATTCCAACTTGGAGTGAAGGTTGAAAACAAAGCCTGAACTTAAAGGCGCAATCTTTGAAAATTTCATCTTAATTGACTCTGCTTTTTTAAATTTATTTATTTTTTATTGAATCATCGTGAGATACACAGTACAAAGCTGTTCATGATTTGGTTTCTGTCATACAATGTTCCAACACCTGTCTTTTCACCAGTGTACACTTACCACCATCAATATCGCCATTGTGCCCCACCTCAGCCTGTCTCTTGAGAAAGAAGGAGAGTGTGGGGGTGTTTTTGTTCCTTTGTTTAAAGTAAGAAACAGCCTGTCTCCAAATCCAGCACAATTCCTAAATGAGACCTAATCTGATACATAGTCTTTCTTTGCTTTTAAAAAATTGAACCCTACCCAAGAGATTGAAAAGAAGTGCTCAAAGTGAACCCCTACCCAAGAGTCAAGAAAAGAAGTGCTCAAAATCTGAAAGCTTATAATGCAAATGCTGCAGTTAGGAGCTAAGCTTTCAAAGGAATAAACTTGTGACCTCCGGGAAAAGAGCAAAACTATAAACCCCTCCTCCACCTCCACCTCAGGGTAGCTACTTAGGGGATGAGCATTGTTCTTTTGATTTTACATTTCCCCAGAGCATTTTTTATCTACCTTTTGTCCATTTGTGTTTCTGCTTTGAGGAAATTTTGATTTTTATCTTCTCCCCATTTGTACTCAGAAACTAAATCATGAATAACTTTGTCACTTTTATTATTTACAGTGATTCAATTAAAAAAAAAAAAGGTGCCTTCTTAGGCAAGTTTGAACATTGCTCCTCCAGGCATCAGGACTTCTCTCCTTCCACAAAAGTGCTTACAAATACAAAAGAGGCAGAACACGTTGATCCCTGCAGTCAATTGGTGTTAATTAAACCTCATTCAAGGGTGAGACACCAGTGATATCCCTGTTGTGTTCAACTGAGCAAAATATATTAGAATTGAGCAATAGGACACCTGTTTTGTTCTTGTTTTTATTTGGCTAAGGGACCTCACAAGTAGAGCTGGTACGGAAGGGGTGGGGGCAGGAGGCCCTTTCCTGTGATTCTTCTGTTCTCCACCAACCTGGCTAGTGGTTCAACACCTGGATACCCTAGTTACTTTGGGGGAGCAAAAAATACTCCAGGGATGCAGACAGTGGTGTTCAGCAGAGAATGTAATGCTGGCAACAAGTTCAATTTGGACATTTGCAAGGCAATGAAAGAGGAAGCCTCAGTTTCCCCTTGCCAGTGAGAGAAAAATCCAGTTTCCTTTCTCCAGATGTTTCGTCTTTCCTCCCATTCCTGACACACATTCCACCCCCGCTTCACCAAGGTTCTGGCTCAGTGTCTCCAGGGCTTCCCAGGAACATAAAACTCTGCCCTGCAATCTATCTAGCTGATAGGGAAACTAAGACAATGGGCCATTCTGGAGTCTAGGCTGAGGAGGAAACTAAGATAATAGGAAGGCTTGGGAGATTTCTTTCCCTGCTAGTGAAGAATGAAGCCGCAAGTTTCCTGTTGCTACCTTTTCCCCATGACCTGGCACACTTTATTCTCAAAGTCTGTCCCAGTTTTCCTAGAGCTTTCCAGGATCATAAAACTATCCTGGTGCTGAAACCAATAGGGAGAATAAGAGAAAGAGGCCAGAATGCCCAAAAAAGATTTAGAGGCAAGATCCCCTTGTGATGTTCTGAAATCTTATGTAACACTTGCCAACCGAGAAGGAATGCAAGGAACCCTTAAAGAGGCCTGCACAAAACTCCCTTAGGTTAGCTTAGTCCTACACTGTTACTCCTCACTTGGAGAACTTTCTTCTTTCCTCTTCTCCTTTCCAACGAATTTTTCTACTTTGCAAGTCTGAGTCTGAGCATCTTTATAACTCATTATTTTCATGCTTGAAAATATTGAAGAACCTGGAAATTGTGAATGAACACAGAGAACTGTCACCATAGCTCAACTTCATCAGCAAGAAACTTTAGCCCAGGGCTCTGTCTATCCAACTCTACCAATCACCCAGAACGCCACAGATGGTGGTGATGGGGGGGTATTGTTTGAGGTTTTTGTTTAGTTTATTTATTTTTATAAAAGTTATTAGTACACTTTTTTGCCAAATTAGTACATATAAAAGAGAATGAGTATAGAATAACATGAAAATTTGAATATTGGTAAATATATCTTTTCTCTGTATTTCTTATTTTTTCAGCCTCATCCCTTTCTGCATTTCCTACAATAGATATTATAAGTTTGAGCAAATCACTTAAACAAACTCAACTGAATAAGAAACTCTTACTGTGTGTCCCTCTCCAAAGTCACAGAGATCTGACTAGGAGTTAGCAAACAAATGAATACAAAACTATAACGCAACAAAGCAAAAATTATACTTTATTACTAAAACTTGATCCTGATGACTTTATGAAACCTTAGAACAATTTTCTCAAAGTCAAGATGCCTTCAAATTTTGGGACCTGAGCAATAGCATAGCAGGCAGGTCTTTTGCCTTACATGCTGATGACCCGGGTTTGAGTCCCTGAATCCCATATGGTCCCCCTGCCCGAGCCCTGCCAAAAGTAATTCCTGAGTTCACAGCCAGGAGTGACCCTTAAGTAATGCCAGGTGTGACCCCAAAAAAAACAAACAAAAAATAACAAAAAAAAAGATGCCTTCCAATTTTATTTTTATTGAATCCTTTTCAATTTCCTATGTTATAATTCAGAGCATGAACTACAATTTAAAATTATGAGCACTTAATTCCTTTTGAATTCCTTTTTATTTTTCTTAAAACAGTATACATGCTTAAGGATACATGGAGTTCCACACATAATATAAAAATTTTATATATGATTTTATTAATTTTAAATGAGCTAAATAATTATTTAGATTCTAAGTAGGCAAATATTTAGCATATACTGTTTTGAAAACAGGTTTTGAAAAAGAAATTAGTAGCATATATTATTTATGACCTGTTTTTTTTTCTAATTTAATGCTTTTGAAATCTTGAAAAACATGCTATAAATAATTTATATACCTCCACATGACATTCCTCCTGATATTATTCTGAATTATATAATTTAATTGCAAAGCTTGGTTGGTGGAAAAGATATCATTTATTCTTGATCTCTTGGTGATCTTTTTATCTCATTTCTTAAACTCATAACCCAATGATTTAAAAAATCTTGACTAACAATAGTTTCAGTGTGAGTCATTATCTTCTGATAGCTAAGACATGATATCATAAAGGAAGCAAATAGCCATACATACTGCCAGAAATCACCCATCAAAAAAGTAGACACTTTTGACATATTTAAACTCTCACAAACAGTTATTTCAATTTTTACATAGTTCCTTTCATTTTTTATAGCCATCCAACTTGTACTAGAAGTAATTCTTGACAAGATCGCATCAAATACCGGTTCATAGGAATATGTTGGTCATAACTTAAGATATAAAACTGCTGATAATAGAAGTCACATTACTCTTTTAACATTTATATTATGTAAAATCAAAGGTAAATTCTCAACATATTTACATTTAATAAAAAATAATCCAAGAACAGGGCCAGAGATACAGTAGATACAGCACAGGGTTGTAGGCACTTGTTTTGTACACTGCTACTCTGCCATGCGCACTGCTAGGAGAGATCACTGAGCACATACCAGAAATAATCCCTGAGCATCACCAGATGTGCTCTCCCACCAAAAATAATACAACACCAAAATAGTCTATTATTCTTAATAAGAGAACTCTTCAATTTATATGGACATAGTGATAAACTAAATGTGTGTTATTTTTTTCAAAATCATTTTATTTTTATCTATTTATTTTGTGAAACGATAATTTTTTTTGGATCTTATTTAGAAAGATGTGAAGGGAAAGAAAGGGAGAAGAGTATGTTCATGAGAAAACACAGGCTTCTCCAGAGCATAAATAAGCAAGGAAAGAAAACATACAGATAAGCAAGCAAGATATATGTTAAAGAATAACATGAGCTCGAAAAACAAGCCTTATTTATTTTATTCATTGATTGCTTTTCAATTTGGGGGTCACACTTAGAGGTACTCCCTGCCTGGTGCTCAGGGAGTGTTCTGACAGTTTTGAGGAAACCATAAAGTAGTAGGAACGTGGGTTCGCTGAAGGCAAAGTCCGTGCTCAGCCCATTGGACTGATGCTATTCTTAATGACTAACCCATTATTATAAAATGATTAATATAATCTTTCTATTGCTACAGTGACTGAAATAGACATTCTGTTTTATGTTTTTGTGTAACAGAGCAACAATCTAATAGATAAAACTAAAAAATATCTATAATAGTCGTATCTATTTAATATCTATATATGCATATATGTATCAGATATAACCATCTCTTAAACAGGTTATATATGGATATGCATCTCCATATATTACATTACAATGGTTATCTTATATAAGGTTATAAGATAAAGGTTATAAGGTGATAAAATAACATATGATGATCTTATATTACTTAGGGTTATCGTATATATATATATATATATATATATATATATATTTACATATATCACCATTGTTCATCGATTTGCTCTAGCAGGTGCCAATGGAGTAACATCTCCATTGGTCTTTGTCACATGCAAGTGTAGCCCAATGGCATCTGCTCACTCCAGGAACATGAAGAGCCTCAAACCATTTGTTTGGGTTTTTGACAAAGAAGTATGACGATCTCGTAGGTGGCGGCCAGGAGTCTTTTGACTTCCCATGGAATCCACTATTGTTATTTCATATATATATGGAGTCAGAGCAGCATGTTGAGTGTTGGATTTTGAACCCAGGTCAGCTGCAGCTGATGCAAGGTAATTGATCTACCTACTATGCTACCTCTCTTCCTGAGATATGTGTTTATATATATATATATATATATATATATCTCCAGTATGTTATCATATATATGTACATATATATGCATATGTATATACATATATCTGAATTATTTATTTAGAGGTGACTACAAGAGTATGCCACCTGCATGGCAAGCCTGGCAAGCTGCTCGTGTCGTATTTGATATGCCAAATACCAGTAACATTTATATTAGGTCATTCCCATGACCTAATATAATGGTTTGAGGCTCTTTATGTTCCTGGAGCAAGCGGATGCCTTTGGGTTCTACTAGAATGAGATAGAACATATGGAGATATTGCTGGTGCCCGCTCTAGCAAATAGATGATAAACGGGAAGATAGTGATAGTGATAGTGATTCAGATATATGTATATATACAAACATATATAAAACATATATATTCACATATATATATATGACAAAACATATCTCAGGAAGAGAGGTAGCATAGTAGTAGATCAATTACCTTGCATCAGCTGCAGCTGACCTGGGTTCAAAATCCAATACTCAATATGCTGCTCTGACTCCATTAGGATTGGTCCCTACTTGCAAAGCCAAGAGCGATCCTTGAACACTACTGGGAGTGTTCCACAAACCAAAATAATGACATTTTATATACTATATATATATATATGTATATATATATATATGTAAGATTTGAACATAATTCAGACTGAAGTTATAGTACAAAATATCTCTTTATGCAAGAAAATATTTGCAAATTTGCATAGAATTTTCCAAAAATTCTATTTTCTCCTTTTGTACTCTTCCTGGGAAATTAAATGCATGATCATGGCAAAATGGCTTTAATGCTTTCTATTCCAAGGTAATTGAACCAAGGCTAAAAATTAGTGGGATTATGTCACCTCCATTTACAAAGATGAACACGTCCACCTCTTATACTTCGATAACTAGATACAGGTATAAATACAGGTAACTAGTATGAGTTTTAATTTATTTCTGATGATTCTATTTAGGAAATTAGGAGGCATGAGAACACCCGAGCTTACCCTTTGGCAATGCCATGCTAATAGGGTATTCTTTTGAAATACAAAGTTGTTAGTTCCAGTTTTGTTGCATTTCAAAGTTGCTATTCCCAACTTTGTTTAATATATAGACTCAGGAGGGATGAAGCATTTCAGCCACAAGGGTGTCATACAAGTGAGGACACATCCTGACTCACACTAAGCTCAGAGAAAGTATACAGAGATTATTGCAAGTCCCCTTTTAGAACTCAGCTTCCAAAGTTCAGACATACTTCTGGTCATATTAAGTATCAATTTATTGACCACATAAATGCCATTTTCCACAAATTTAGCTCAAAAATATCATTTTGAGATGTGTACTTCAGGTACTTATGAATAAATTATTGAAGCAAAAACCCACTGGGGAAAGTAGTGACTATGTTCCTAATTTTTGTTATAAAATCTTTCTTTGTTAGTATTTTCATTGTGGATATTTTTTCTTTGCTTTGAGAATGTCTGTGTTCTGGGCTATAATATAAATGAACACTCTACATTGTTCATAAAGATACGTTTTATTCTTGTTCCAACTGGAGACTCCAAACTTTCCACCTGACAGTGGCATCTGAGTAGCAGGGTTAGTACATATTAAAAAATTGCTCACCAGTAGCCATACTTATATGTGACTGCTCTATGCAAAACAGCTAAATGTGAAAGCGGTATTTGTTACAGAAAAAGCACCAGGAATTCCTTATAGAGAATATTAGATACTGAGATTATCTCAGACTTTCTTCTCTGATACAGAACTCATTTTGCTAAAACTATTTATTTTTCTTTTAGTCTTTTTATAGAAGCATTCCATTCTCTGAATTTCTTGTAAAGCATTCCTTTCTCCGAATTTCCGGAAGTCCGTCATTCATGGCCTGATTAGGATGACAGAAAATAATTTATTGGAGGGTCTTACAGAATTTTGGAAAGAGGGAAAGGAGAATCTTTCCTCTCTACACCTGTTAATTGGCAGAACACAAAATTGATACATGGAAATCCATGGCATTTATATATTACAAGAGCTAAAGGAAAATATTTAAAATCCCAATCATAATTATACCCAAAATAAATCAATTACTTGAAAAAATAACAAAGGAAGTAAAAAATAGTTTAAAAATAATGAAAAAAAACCCTATAAACCATTACTAAAAATATAGGAAAAAAAGGAAATTAAAAACACATTCTCTGCTCATGGATTAAAAAGGATTAGCAGTGTTAAAATAACCATCCTACCCAAAGCACTACACAATGCTGCTCCCATAAAAATTCCCATGATTTTTTTTTAAGGATATGAAGTATGTTGTTAAAATTTATATGGAGTAATTAAACTGCCCATGTAGCCAAAGCAATCTCATTAAAAATATTAAAATATTAGAGGCTATTTTCCCCAACTTTAAATTATGCTATAAAGTTATAGTAATTAAGACTGTGTGGTACTGAAATATAAGGAGTCTTTTGGGCCAGTGGAATAATGGGAGGGCCCAGAGATAGATAGACCCTCAGGTATATGGAAAATACATTTTGAACAAAGAATCTAGAAGTAGGTTTATGAAGAGGGCCAAGCAAAAATCTTTTCAGCAAGCAAAGTTGGAAAAATATGTTATTCACATGTAAAAAACCTTGGATCTCAATCTCACATCAAATAGAAAACATAATCCAGGAGCCAGAATGATAGAGCAGCAGGTAGGGTATTTGCCTTGCATGAGGCCGAACCAGGAGTTATTTCTGAGTGCAGAGCCAGGAGTAACCCAAGTATCTCTGGGTGTGACTTAAAAAGCAAAGAAGGAAGGAAGGAAGGAAGGAAGGAAGGAAGGAAGGAAGGAAGGAAGGAAGGAAGGAAGGAAGGAAGGAAGGAAGGAAGGAAGGAAGGAAGGAAGGAAGGAAGGAAGGAAGGAAGGAAGGAAGGAAGGAAGGAAGGAAGGAAGGAAGAAAGAAAGAAAGAAAGAAAGAAAGAAAGAAAGAAAGAAAGAAAGAAAGAAAGAAAGAAAGAAAGAAAGAAAGAAAGAGAGAGAGAGAAAGAAAGAAAGAAGAAAGAGAGAAAGAAAGAGAGAAAGAAAGAAAGAAAGAAAGAGAGAGAGAAAGAAAGAGAGAGAGAAAGAGAGAAAGAGAGAAAGAAAGAAAGAGAAGAGAAAGAAAGAGAGAGAGAAGGAAAGAAAGGAAGAAAGAAAGAAAGAAAGAAAGAAAGAAAGAAAGAAAGAAAGAAAGAAAGAAAGAAAGAAAGAAAGAAAGAAAGAAAGAAAGAAAGAAAGAGAGAAAGAGAGAAAGAGAGAAAGAAAGAGAAAAAGAGAAGGAAAGAAAGAAAGAGAGAGAGAGAGAGAAGGAAAGAAAGAAAACTTGATTGAAAATGGATTAAATAACTCAATATTGGATTTTAACCCATAAATTACATTGAGAAAATCTTAGAACCCTACATGATATTGTCTTGAGAGACACCTTTAATGACTCAATGTCATTGACCTAGAAAACAGAAGTAAAAATCAACAACTGGGATGACAAAAAATTAAATATCAAATTAAAAAAGTTTCCTCACTGCCAAAGAAATGACAAATGAAACAAAAGACAGGGACTGGAGAAAACAGTTGCTCACTAGATATTTGACAAGTAATTTATACCCAAGATACAAACTCACAAAATAACCCATCAAAAATGGAGAGAAAAGATGAGCAAATACTTCCTCAAGGAAGACAGATAGATTGCTAATGGGTCAATGAAATGTGCTCTTTCTCACTTATCAGCAACAACTGTAAGTCAAAACAATGATATAGCACTTCATACAAGTGGGATTTGCACACATTAAAAACAAAGTTGAAACAGCAATCCTGTTAGGGATGTAGGGAAAAAGAAACCCTCATCTGTTACTGGTGAGAATATCATCTGGTTTATCCTCTGAGTGGTTTATCCTCTGTGTTTCCTATTGAAACATCTAAAAAAATTAAGACTTGAGCTTCCATTTACCCAGCAATTCCATTTTAACATATACTTAACAAAACCAAAACAATACTTTGAAAAGGCTTTTGTACTCCTATATTCATAGCAGTACTATTCACAGTAACCAAAATTTGAAAGAAATGCTTAGTAGATAAAGAAACCTGGGTATACGTACACAGTGGAATATTATGCAGCTATAAGAAAAGGTGAACTCCTGCAACTGGTTGCTACATGGATGTAATAAAAGAATACTGTGCTCAGTGAAGTCAGTAACAGTGAGAGGCAATAAATACAGAATGGTTGTTTTCACAAGTCAAATATAAAGAACGAAATGGTCAATGGTAACAGTCTCTGAGAGTCAGCTATAGATGTGAGTTGCCAAGTGACGGGGGTGGGGGAGCAGTGGGTGAAGAGACCACATTAGTGCTGGGATGCTGATTCTCTAATAGTGGATGTGAAGGAACATTCTATAACTGAAACTTTATTACGAAGATTATCATGGTACCGTTAGTGCAAAAGTGGATTTTCCTGAGCTGGTGAGTTCTTGAGAATTCTATGAAAGATTAGCAAACAAAATCCAGAATATTAAGAAGAGTTTATTGCACAGTTCAGATAAAGGACTCAGGTTCCGTCCCAAATTTCAAGGCCTCTCCTTTACCTCAGTCCATTCCTCCACAGTCTACTCACCTCCAGTGTCCAATGACTGGGTCCCTATCCATGAGTCGCTATCTGTCCAGTGTATGCTTTCCTAGTCTGATATTGTGTCCATGGACTGTATACAACAGTTCTCTGATGTTTTGTCCTGGCAGTCCTTTAGTGTCCACCCTTCAGCCATGTCCTCATGGGTGAGATCCCTGTGCCCTGTGCCTATTGCTGGGCCTCTCTAAAATTGTACCCCTCCTTTTCCTGTTTTATCTACCTAGCTCTCCTTAGACTCTAGCTGGGCCACAGTGCATGTGGGTGAGACCACAGCGCTGCATGCACATGTCACTATAATGGAATCCAAGCCCTGTCTGAATTGGAGCTTTCCCGTGTTTCAGCCTGCCTGTATCCTGCCCCTATCTGGGCCTATGAGGCCTGATTGTATTTGGTGTCTGTCCTGGAGCAGCCCTACCTGATCCTGCAGTCTGCCTGGAGCATGCAGAGTGAGTGCAAGAGAGAAGGGTGGTGTGCTTCCTCTTATCTGTATCTGTTGCCATCTCCCACCCCAACCAGCTGTTGCATAAGTGGGCTCTAAAGTGACCAACTAAATTCACCTGCTGCTCTGCCTTTTCACTCCTGCTGCATCAGAGCCTTAAACAACAATTGTAAATAAATAAAAAACTTTTTTAAGATCATCTGCCTAGCATCAAATTACTATTGTAATGGACTTCACTACTCCTATTCCATCATCCTTCCTTTAAAGAAGTTTATTGATAATTCTAATCTCCCTAGCGTAAGAATATCCCCCAGTGACTCATGTGCCAGACCATAAATCTGTTACCAATAATTCTGGCAGGTGCTGTTATATCTCTGATTCTATCTACCACCTCCATTTTCATTTACAACCTTGTACTTGCCAATAACTCACGGTCCACTCTCATTAGCAGAAAATATAAATACTAGTTCCAACCATGCCTTATGGATCACCCATCTTTTCTTTTTTAGATTATACCCTAGTTTTATTCTGTTAAATAAAACCTGATTATTTTGATTATACCCTAGTTTTATTCTGTTAAATAAAACATGTCATGTCTGAGACAGACATGGGGCAGAGCTTCTACTGGCTCTCACTGTGCCCAGCCGCTTATGAGGTGCCCGGGAGGGATGGCAGGTGCTAGCCCTAGCCCTCCACCCCAGCAGAGCCTCACAACAAGCCACACACCCCCCCACTCCATGAGGACCTCCATTTTCCACATCTGGACTTCCCCCTCGTCAGAACTCCACCCAGCAGACCAGCCTGTCACAGCCCGGCTTGCGGGGGCCACTTGTGGCCGGGCGGTTCATCAATAAATGCTGGTTTTTGAGATGGCTACAAGAGTATGCTACCCGCACGGCAGAGACTGGCAAGCTACCCGTGTCATATTTGATATGCCAGATACCAGTAACAATTACAAACCTCATTCCCATGACCTGATGGAATGGTTTGAGGCTCTTTATGTTCCTGGAGCAAGCAGATGCCCTTGGGCTCTACTTGCATGAGACAGGACATATGGAGATGTTACTGGTGCCCGCTCCAGCAAATCAATGATGAATGGGAAGACAGTGAGTTATTCTGTTTTTTATGCTTTCCCACCTCACATTCCAACTGACTCAAATAAGGCTTTGTTCTCATATTTACATTCCTGAGCTATTTAATGCTCTAAATCATGCCCCCTGATTTCCAGTAAAACAATGTCTGATTTTTCTTTTGTTCAGAATCTGTTTATGTTCTATAATGACAATACTATTGATAAAGTGCCTCATATCCATGTGTTCTTGATTTTGCATGAAGATATTGTTAAATTAATCTTCATCAAAGAATAAAATACAAAGTTTGCTATAGCAATATACTTCAAGTATATTATGTACTTGAAAAAAATTAAAATTGACAGCTTGGTTTTCACCTTCAGAGCATTATTTTATGATTAAAAGCAGAAAAATAAGCACACCTATTTTACAATAAGATACTACATTATTTGAGTGGAGTAATTTGTTATTGTAACAGACCAAGGTCTTAAGGGCCTGCCAGAGATTATGGATGATTCTTTAGCATCCTATTTCAATGAATTCATTAAATGTATCTATCAATGATTTATGAGGACAGTGACCCATAACACTGTGATGAAAGCTTCGCGGTGGATTATAAAACCTACCTGATAGCAGATCATTACTAACTTCACTACTTTTCCCAACTCCCTTTCTCATGTTTGCCTACAGTTATATTTGGTAGACACAATTAAAATTTTATATTAAGTATAAAATTTGTTGTTACGTAAATATAGACTTTGGGTACAAAGGACTTATGTTCAGCTAAAGTTACAGAGATGAAATTAGAATGCTGTATATTCACAGCTCACAATTCCCTCATCAACATCACTGCTTGGTAAAGGAAGAACACAGGGAAGGTAATTCCTTTTAAGTTGAACTGAAGTATCAGGCCAAACCAGAAAAGAAGCAAATCAATCACAAAAGAAGCAAGCCATCGATTCATGTCATCAAGGAGAAAGAGAACTTCAGCTATTCCAACATAAAGATGTCTGTAAATTTTTGCCATTAAAGTAAAAAATAAATAAACAAATAAATAAATAAAACTAGAAAATACTGACAAAAAAAAACACTTAAAAGTCAACCAAAGTTGAACAAACTAAGAAGCACTTAGTTAATTTTTGAAAAACTTCAAGAGATTCATGAAAGGATGAAGAAGTTTTACATTAATTCAAATATGTGCTATGAACTAAATAAAATAGGACTTAAATGCAAATAAAACCTTATGATGAATCAATGAATAATAAATATATTTAGTAAAATAGCAAACAAAACAAAATAAAATCTATTTTAGGGCTAAATACACCAGGCTTCCATGGAGCTGGAGCTGGGGCCCCTCTGCCCATCTCTGTCCCCTCCGGAGGGCTGGCCCCAGAACTGCTGCCTGCACCATTGGCCATGATCCAAGGATGCAGATGAACATAAGAACTGCTGTCTGCTCTCCCTGTGACCCCAGCCGTGCAATATCTCAAAGACCAGTATACTTATGCACCGGGTATCACATCACATTTCAGAGTATTAAGTATGGGGCATACAATCACAAGTATGTGGGTACAATGTGTGGTCTGTGGGAACATCGATAACTTCTTATACAGTGAGCTCAAATGGCACAATGGAGATTCAGTAACTGCCACTGACTTTTCTCTAAGAATATATTCATTGACTATATTTAGAGAATTAGCTCCAATAAGCAATATAGAATATATTATTCAGGGTACGCTTAGGACAGGCTTAAACAAAGGTTGAGAAAAAATTTGAAATAAGTATTGTCTAGCAGGTGCAATGGTGGTGGGCCTGGGGCTGACTAGTAGAAACACACTACATTCTAGAAACTCAGAAAGTGAATGCAGGAACAGAAATTGGCCAGACTCGCACATAACAACCCAGAAAGAAAGTCATGAGCTTATCAATACCATTCCCATATGTGGGCTGTAATGGTCCAATATTATTAGCGCTGGCTAAGGGAGCAGGCATGGGGATGGGGGGGGGTGGGAAATGAGGGTCTCTGGTGGTGGGGTGGGGCACACTGGTGGTGGGATTGGTGTTGAATGTTGAATCTCTCTAACAACTGTATTGTGACAAACTTTGTACTTTGTAAATCATGGTGTTAAAATAAAAAATAAATGTTGAGCAATAATTTTGTACACTTGAAACTTACTAATCTCTATAAATCAGTGTTATTTCACTTTGATGGTGGTAGTGTTGGAACATAGTGTGCATAAAAGTTCAATCATTAACAGAATTGTGAATCATTTGTCCCTATGAAAATTGGAAATTAAATAAACATATAATTGATTTTGAGACTCCAGGGGCGAGCGGTTCCTCTCTCCCTGGCCAGCCGCATGAGGCAGTCGGAGGCGGGGTTCCAGCCTTGGCCCACCACCCCGCGAACCCACAACACCAGACGCCCCCACCCACCCGGGCGCCGCCATCCAATTGACTTCCCTCTCAGACTCCACCCGCCGACCAGCCAACGCCGGTCATCCCACACCCCACCCTGGAGCAGTTTCCTCCCTCAACCGGCCAGGTATGGCCAGGACTCCGCCTGGGGAGCGGTTCCCTCTCCCTGGCCCAGCCCATGGGCAGTCGGGGGCATGGTGGTTCCAGCCTTGGCCCACCACCCCGGAGAACCCTCCACAACAAGCCAACACCCCACCCACTCCATGGGCACCGCCATTTTCCACATTGACTTCCCCCAACTCCACCAGCGCCAGCCTCACAGCCGCAACACCCCACCCTGGGCAGTTTCTTCCTCAATCCGCCGGAGCTCAGAGCCCAGCCATGGGCGGCGTTCCTCTCTCCCTGTGCCCAGCCGTTCATGAGGCGTCGGAGGCATGTGGCAGCCTTGCCCACCACCCCGGCGAACCTCACAACAAGCCAGACGACCCCCCCACCCACTCCAGGGCGCCTCCATTTTCCACATTGGACTTCCCTCTCTTCAGAACTCCACCCAGCCGACCAACCCAACAGCCGGATCCTCGACACCCACCCTGGAGCTTTTCTTCCTCAATCCGGCCCAGGTATTGGTCCAGACTCCGACATGGGGGAGCGGTTCCTTGCTCTCCCTGTGCCCAGCGTCATGAGGCAGTCGGGAGGCATGGTGGGTTCCAGCGACCACCACCCGGAGAACCTCACAACAAGCCCAGACGACCCCCACCCACTCCATGGCGCCGCCTTTTCCACATTGGACTTCCCTCTCTTCAGAACTCCACCCAGCCGACCAGCCCATCACAGCCCGGATCATCCACACCCACCCTGGAGCAGTTTCTTCCTCAATCCGGCCCAGTATGCTGGTCCAGAGACCTCAGCCATGGCGGCGTTCCTTGCCTCCCTGGCCCAGCCGTTCATGAGGCAGTCGGGAGGATGTGGTTCCAGCCGCCCCACCACCCCAGAACCCACAACAAGCCACGACCCCCACCCACTCCATGGGCGCCGCCATTTTCCACATTGGACTTCCCTCTCTCAGAACTCCACCCAGCCGACCAGCCCATCACAGCCCGCTCAGCGTGGCGCTCGCGGCCGCGCGTTCATCAATAAACTTTTTTGGATGTTTATAGAGTATGCCCTCCCCGGCAACCAACGCTCGTGTGTATTTGATGCCAAATGCATACAATTATATTAGATCATTCTCTGACCTAATATAATGGTTTGAGCTCTTTATGTTCCTGTACCAAGCCGCCCTTGGCTCTCAGCATTGCAACTATTGAGATATTCGGCCCGCTCAGCAAAGAACGGAAGACGTGTCGCCATAATTGATTTTTAAATAAATAAATAATAAATGAAAGTAATCAAAAACAAAAGTCTATTTTTAATTATAATAAATTAATTATTCACAAAATTGCCTCATAGGGGACCTAAAACAGGTTAAAAATCACTGTATCACTGTATCACTGTCTTCCCATTGTTCATCGATAGGTTAAAAATAGGAGACTAAAAAAGTAGATAAAAGTAAGTGTACAATTTTCAAAACTGTAAAGATTGAAGAGACAAGCATGGCCTCCAAACCCTTTCTGGTGCCGGGTGCACATAAACACGTTTGCAATGGCACCACCAAGAGAAAAGGGTGTGAAAGAGGATAGAAAAAATTTTTTTTAAAAAACAATGTCCTAAAATACCCCCAAATTTTATGAAAGACATTCATCTACCTATTTAAGAGGCTCATCCAGCTCCTAAGTCATATAAACATAAATATCCAACTACATGGAAAAACTACTAATGGTTAAACACAAAACGTCTTGAGAGAAATACAAGTCATCATGTGCAAGGAAAGAAAAATCTAATGAACAGTTGAGTTTTTGTCAGGAAGAAAGTAAAAGAAAACTAGAAAGCAGTAGATAAGTACAGGCTGTTTTAGAAAAAACAACTGTGACCATTAAGAAATATATAATAGATAAATTTCCTTTTTTAAAATGAAGGTTTCAGGGCCAGAGAAATAGCACAGGTTTTGAGATGCTTATCTTGCAATCATCCAATCTTGTTTTGTTTCCTCCCAACCACTGGAGGTGGTGTTTCCAAGCACTATCAAGGAGTGATCCTGAGCACAAAGCTAAGAATAATACTTGAACACAACTGGTGTGCCCCTTCTCCCACCCAGACAAAGCAAAACAAACAACAAAAGAGGTTAAAACTAGAAATTCAGGAATAAAAATGGGAAGAATTAGTCACCTATAGACATGACTTTCAACAAACACTAAGGAAATTCTTCAAGTTGAAGAGAATTTTACTAGATATTAATCTAAATCCACGTAAACTAATCAAAAACATTAGAAATTATAAATTGATAGTAAATATAAAAGACTATTATGAATATTTTTCTTATTTATGTTATTTTACAATGTGGATTATATAATCCTCCCTGAAACTGGGAATAATTCTACGATGAGTGTTCCTGTCGCCTCAACATGAGATTTTTTTTCCTCCCTCCTTTTTATTGGATCATCATTAGATACATAATTACAAAGGTTTATCATGAATGGGCTCAGTCATAAAATGTTCCTGCACCAGCCCTACACCAGTATATATTTCTCACCATGACCATATTCCCAGATTCCCTCCCATCACCCCCTTCTTTCTCAGCTTGTGTTTTGTTTTTTGCATAGACTGCCTCTATGGCAGTCACGACTCTCCTCTCTCCTCTCTCTCTCTCTCTCTCTCTCTCTCTCTCTCTCTCTCTCACTGCATTGTGTTTACAATACAGGTACTGAAAGGGTAGCTATTACTTTACATCATTTTAGCACTCAGTTCTTGTCTAGAGGGATCATTTCCAACTCTCATTGTCACAGTGGTCCTTTCTCTGTCCTAACCACACTCCACGCCCGCAACCCTCCAAATCACCCTCTCCACTTGTGCCAAGCTTCCTAACACAGACCAGGCCTCATTGCCGTCATTTCTACTTTCTTTGGACTTTAGCCTCATACTATGTCTAACTTTTTTATAACCCTTAAGAAAGTATAATCCTTCTGTCTGTCCCTCTCCCTTTGACTCAGTTCACTCAGTATGACACTCTCCTTGTCTACCCATTTATAAGCAAATTACATGACTTAATTGTCCCTAATGGTTACATAGTCATCCTCTGTGTAGAAGCACATATTTTCTTTATATGCTCATCTGTTCTCCGGTACCTGGGTTGTTTCCAGAATCTAGCTATTGTGAATAATGCTGGAATGAACATAGAAGTGCAGATGACTTTTCTGCATTGTTCAACATGAGATTTAAATCCATGGAAATAATAAGAAAATGATTTGATATCTATTTATTTATGACATGTTCTTTTTTGTCTTAAAGAAAGGCAGAGCTTGGCAAGCTACCCGTGTTGTATTTGATATGCCAAATACCAGTAACAATTATAGACCTCATTCCGGAATGGATTGAGGCTCTCTATGTTCCTGGAGCAAGCAGATGCCCTTGGGCTCTACTAGCATGAGACAGGACATATGGAAATGTTACTGGGGCCTGCTCGAGCACATTGATGATGAAAGGGAAGACAGTGATGACATGTTCTTTTTTTTATAAAAAATGCTAAGAAATTTATAAACAAAAATTATTGTTTGATATCCAACACCACATATAGTTCTTCAAGTGCCACCAGGAGTGATGACTGAGTAGAGCCAGGAGTAAACCCCAAGAACAGCTGGGTGTGGCCCCAGACCCAAACATAGAAAGGTCTCACTGGAGAGATAGTATAGCAAATAGAGCATTTGCCTTTCATGTAGCAGATGCAGGTTTGATCCCTGACACCCCATATTGTCCTCTGAGCTTAGCCAAGAGTGATCCCTGAGCTCAGAGCTAAAGGTTGCCCCTGAGTGCACTGGGTATAGCTCAAAAAACAAAACAACAGCAAAAAGAAACAAAAAATTATTAGACCAATAAATACAGCAAGATCACAGGATACAAGATCAATATAAATTGACTGTATTTGCAGAGCCCATTCAATCATCCAAAAATGAATACAAAAATACTCCATTTATAATTGCATCAAAAGTAAATAAATTTATGAATAAACAAAAGAATCACAAAATTTAAGTATACAATATTTTTTATAGATTTAAATAATCACTATGCTTATATCTTTGCCTACATTTAATTCTCATTTCTAATCTGGTGCTACCATTTTTAACAGTTAACAGAATACTGGTATATATTTATATCCCACAAATGAGAGCAGTCATTTTATGTCTGTCCCTTACCTTCTGACTAACTTCACTAAGCATGATAATCACTATGTTCATCCATTTGTAGGCAAATTTCATGACTTCATTTCTTCTGAAAGCTGCATAGTAGTCCATTGTGTAGATGCACTTTAGTTTCTTTATCCAGTCTTCTGTTCTCCGGCACTGAAATTGTTTCCAGATTCTGGCTATTTTGAATAGTGCTGCTATGAACAAAGAAGTGCATATGGTGTTTCTGCTGTGTTTTTTGACCTTCAAGCTTATATTAAAAAATTTTAATAGAAAGAAACAATTTTAAGTAATATAGAGCTAAACAACTTATGCTGCTACCTAATTTAAAGATTTAATAAAAAGCTACATAATCAAAAATAAAGTATGGTACTGTTTTTTTGAGAAGCAATACAGACCATGATAACAAAATAGATAAATCAGGAAAACATTTATATATTTATGGTTAATTGAACTGACACCAGTATAAGGAAGATACAGTGGGTAATGGTTACACATTACCTTAGCAGATGAAAAATATTTTTTAACAACATCAGTCAAAAGAGCTATGCTTGGAATATAAACCCAGTGCAGTACTTAGCTATCCTAATAGAGTATGTAGCTATACTATAATTCTTGTACAAAAAATTAACTGATCATACAGCCACAAGAATAAATTATTAACTGAAACACAGTAGAACTCAAGTGAGAGAAGGAATCTGGAGTTCTGACCTCCTTCGACGATAGAGTCAGGGACGCTGTCTCGTTTGCCAAGGTATCGAAAACCAGATTGACTGGACATGTAATGCAATTTGGAGACAACCGTTGAACTAGAGCCGTTACTGACTGGATCCCCATGGAACTTCAAAAGATCATGTGGCTGCCCACCTACAAGATAGTCAGACTTCTTCGTCAAGACCCTGAATGAATGGTTTGAGGCTCTTCATATTCCTGGAGCAAACAGATGCCATTGGGCTACACTGGACATGATAGAGTCAAATGGAAACGTTACTGGTACCCACTCGGGATATCAAGTGATCAAGTGAACAACATCAGTCATTACATAAATGAAAAGAATGCTAAATAACTCAGAGAATGGTTTTTGAAGCCATACAAAAAGCTTAGAAATACTAAGTGTTATTTAGGATATTGGGATAGGCAGAATAATGATATTCTCCAACCCTGGTATGACCAGATCGATCTGCAGAGTATGTGTATAAGTGACCTTGCTTGACAAGACATACTTTACACTTATAATTCAGTGAAAATCTTAAAATGAAATAATTTTCTGAGGTTTACCAACTGACCCAAATAAAACCACAAAGGTCCTTATAATGCCATCCAAGAAGAATAGACTCTGAGAAAATGAAATTGGGGAAATGGGATTAGCATGAAACCAGAAGAAAGGGAAACCGGAATGTTTCTCCTTAGAGCCTACAAAAAGAAGTCAACTTTGTTCTCACCTAATTTTAGCACCATGAAACTCATTTTAAACCTGAACTGCAGATTCATGATATAATATATCATATTTTTTTGTAAGATACAAATTTTGTGGTCACTTGTTAGAACAGTGAAAGAGAACTAACAAATGTGGAAAAACTAAATACATTCCTAATTGGAATATAAAACTGTATAAACACTAAAACGTGTTTAAATTCATGACCCAGTAATCTCATTCCAAAGTATTTTATCTGCCCAAGAGCAGTTATAACATATATTCATATAAAGAGGTATACAAAAATGTTTCCACTACATTATTCATAATGGCCAAAGCTGGGGATAAATTTCTTCGTCCATAATTTATGATGGATAAACACAGTGCAGTACTTAGCTATCCTAACAGAGTATGTAGCTATATTATAATGAAATAATTCTTGCAGAAAAATTAAGTGATCATACAGCCACAAGTATAAATTATTGAGTGAATTACAGTAGACACTAAAGTCTATGCATTGCCTAATTTCACCTACAGATTTCCCGCTATCCAAAATTAGAATGTCCTATTAGGAATATTTGAGTTTGTAATGCACAAAAAACATTTTTCACATAAATTATGCAATAAAATTCCCTGACATTCCACAAATCTACCAAATCATACCATATTGAAGAATTCTATATTTTTATATAGCAAAAGAAACCCATATATAAAATATCTGGGAAAGTCAAATGTAAACTCTAATTGAACCAATCATTATTTACTTGGAAATAGAAGGTATAATTGGTTGCAAGTGAAAACAAGTGTGTTCTCAATTTTGGCATATGTGCTGCGAAGCAAGCACACAAATAAATTCTTAAAAGATGACAAATAGTTTCTAACACTGGATTGTGATTTTTACAAATATATAATCTTACTAAATCATCAAACTGCACATCAATCCTGATTATTACTTAAAGTACAAAGCTAAATTTATTATAAATAAAAAATACATAGCAATAGGTTTCAAAGTTGATCTTTAAAAATTTCCTAAGACGTTTCTTTATCAATCCTAATAAGCTTTTCTTTATCGATCTTTCTATCATAATTTACATAATATGGTTATAGTAGTGTTTAAGTTTATAATATTGATATGCAAAATTACTGCACATCACCACCAGCAAAGTGTCCAAGACTCTCCATCACTGCCCTTATCCCATCTCCTGTTTGATCTTTATTACATACCTCCCCTCCACCAAGTGTTTATTGATAAATTTTGTAATCTGTAGCCATAGATTTGTTCAATGCTCTCAATTCCCAAAAGAGCTTTTCTATTCAGAAAGGTTTGTGTGAGAAGTTCCTGAACCATCTCTCCTCCTTAATGTCTGCTTAAATATACTACAATTAACCCTCTAATTACACTTTTTCACCTTCCTAGAAGACTTTAAAATCCTTGAGAACATAAATAATATTTAATATAGAATCTATCCCACAATTATCTCGCTCAAAAACCCTCTATACTCCTGGGATGTATTTGCTGAGTCACTTAGAAACCGGTACTCTAAGCTAAAAGACCAGCACTGCTATAATTATATGTGGAACTTTTTTTCTCAATTTTCTCATAACTAATCCTTAGTGTCTCTTCTAATATATATCCTTCTAATTTTGAACATCTGCAGTGCACACAAAGAAGAAATAACTGGGAGAGAGTTCACACATTTTTTAAAATACTAATATTGTTCTTCTATGTATTAAAAGAGCAAATTATCACTGTTGTGATGCAGCTTAGGGATAAAATACTTGACTTGCTTGTGTGAGGTCTGAGGTTCCTTCCTCAGGACTTCTCACTTCCCCTGCAAAAAATAAAGGAAAGGAAAGAAAAAGAGAGTAAAGAAGAGAAAAAGAAAAAAGCACACATCATTCTTATAATTTAAAAAAATTATTTCATATTATTTTACCTTTATATTTTCCCATTTATAGCTTCTCTATTTTAATATTCACTCCTTTCTGTGAAAAGAAAAGTATATAATCAAGAATTCAATTTAACATCATGTTGAGAGATTCTCCCATCTATTGATTTCCCAGAACAATCTCTTATGCTTAGAATTTAAATTGTATTATCCAATCCACTCATTTTTAACTACATCAGGCATGTGATGTGTCATATCAATGTTTCAATAATCCAAAGTTAATGAACTAATTTAACTGAAGTTGATTCATTTGAACACATGTTGGCATTGCCAAAATCAGTCATCACTAAACAAGTTACTAAAAAATTACTACTATTCAAGCTTTCTAATGATCTCTTTGGGGATGTTATACATCCATCAGAAATAAGAAACAACAGGTAAAAATTATAACAATAGTCATTGGAAGGATGTTAGCAGCCGTTACATACTTTTCTAAATATAT
Organism: Cryptotis parvus; assembly: GCA_021461705.1. NCBI lineage: Eukaryota > Metazoa > Chordata > Mammalia > Eulipotyphla > Soricidae > Cryptotis > Cryptotis parvus. The sequence continues at coordinate 47,465 of JAJIBD010005357.1, forward strand.
ATTTACATAGAAAAGTATAGATTTTTCAAATATAAAATGTATAAACATTTTATATAAAATGTATAGAGATAAATAAAGAGATAAGATGTAGGTATAGAAATAGACACAGACACATCATTTCATATGGAGAGTTTTTACAAATTTTCAGATGATAAAATTTTAAAAATCTATGTGCACATATATAGCATAATGTTATATAGCATACATACATATGATTTTATACCACATATTCTGGCATAGTATGTTTTATATATAATAAAATAAAACATACTATACAGCAATTATATATGACTTAAATATATCTTGGTTATATAATTAAAAATATACATATATGTCATCAGGTTCTACTACAATATGAAAATATCTTACATGATTGGGTCAAAATCACTGAGACAATATGTCAGTTCTTTTAAGGTAATCTGTCAAAGTCTTTGCTTAAAAAAAAATTAGTGACTGAATGCAAATATCTATCTTTTATCCTCCTCCAATCTCATTAAAACTAGAAAAGAGAGGCATTTAGAAAGACAAATGCTTACAAGGATATGATAAATGAGTGAAAAAAAAAAGAATGATGACAAAACCTTGGAATTGTCTAAAGAATTTCTAAATTAAGTATATAAAGCATTGCCCTCCGAAAATGAATTCTAAACAGACTATAGGGAGAACCAAAAAAACTGTCAGATCACTTCAAGTTTTAGGATTTTTAAAAATATAGCTTAGGTAGTTACATGGTTGTGTAATTTAATAATATTGTGCTAAGCTACTGCAAACTACTGCCACCAAAGTGCCAGTAATTTACATTACCTTACATCACATATAGTGGGGGAATGAATATTGGTCTACATCGTTCCCCCATTCTATGTTGATTGACAGTCATGGCTTTGGTGCATACAGTTACCTTACTTTATCAAAACCAAAATACCCAAGACTGATCTTGAATTTCTCTGGCTTACCTCATTGCTTTCCCCCTCCCCATCTCCCCACCCTCACCCACCATCTAGTTTGGTAGACTCACGTCTGTAATTTAATGGGCAGGGGTTAAAGATTTAGGAATTAATAGCATTTTCTAAAAGTGGAGAGGGTTTAAGTCCATTTGGGAAATTAAAACATCTTGACGTTCATGATCTTCAGCATAATAAAAATAAGTGAGTAGATAAATTTTATTCTACTCTTTACATGAAGCATAAGAAAGAAATAATAAAGAAATGTGAATTTCATAGCATATACTGCATGCCAGGTATTTTCTAAACATTTAATTTATTGATTTATTTTATCCCTACATCTGCTCTTTGAGATAGATGGCTAATTAGGCTCAAATAGCTAATACAGACAGAACTAGATGGAGTAGTAATGAGTGCACAGTAATTGCTTAGAAATTTGAACACTACTCAGCTCTCTTCTTCTCCATAATACTGTAATGACAAGTTTTCATGCAGGCAAAACATAGAAAAACACTTTTTTAATTTAATCTTTTATTTATTAATACTTTGTATGAGATAACACTGGTTTATAACATATCTCAAGTGCATTATAATTCAACATTTGTATTTTTATATGGTGATCCATATCATAAATATTATTTTTATCTATTACCATATTGCTATATCCTGAGATTCTTCTATGGATGTCAGACTTCTATGGTATAGGCTGACAAAGTTATAAATATTGAAGAGCCAGTGAATCAGTGAATGACAAATGTCATAAAACTCATGGTCTCCACCATGACTCAGGGTCTTCTCTTACATCCTTACTATTCTTCTGGTAAATGTACATAAATGGAGATGGGCTATTGGGCGTTGGGTAAAAATTGTCAAAAGAAAAGTTTGAGAAGAAAGGGAAAAGTTTAAATAATTAAAAAAATCAACTAGGATAAATTAAAGATCTTACAAACATGAGACAAATAATCTCACTATTCAACTATTATCAACAAATAACATACATTTTAACCATTACTGTTGTTTCTAAAAAATTAGTGCTTTGATAAATATGGAATTAAACATTAATACATATGAACTAATATAGCATTTAATATCTTAAATTAATATAATAAGCTGCCAAAATTTAATGGAATTTTGGAATTTACTAAAGCACAAAACAGTGCTGAAAACCAGAAAACTGAAAGTCGCTTAAAAAAAAATCAAATAGCCGAATAATATGTAGGTTCAAAGAAAAAAGTAAAATGGAAAGTAAATGAATTATCACTGAAATAATTCAAAACATTTTCAGAAATGCACACATGTGACTTTCCAGGTTGTTAAGTCAATGATAGATGGAGGTGGATAAAAACAGATCCAGACCAAGGTACATAATTTGGACACATCAGAAAACATCACACAACAAAATGAGCAGGTCTTTCAAAGAGGAAAATAATTATAGGCAAAGGACTGAAATCAGAATATCGTTATACTTCTCAACATAAACATTAAAACTATGCGGCATTTACCCTAAAGCATAAGCCTCAAGATATCCACTACACTTCCCCTCTCTGTCTCGTCCCAAAGGCCCTGTGGCCCAGCCCAAGAACTGCCACAGGGCACCGGCCATATCATGTAGAGACTTGGACACAATAGGAAGAGTTGGCATCTGGCTCTCCCCTGGCTCAGCTGACCATTAGGTTCCTGGGAGGAAAGATGGGTTTTGGGAGTGGGCCCATCACCTCTGTGGGGCCTTGGGAAGCAGCCGGATGAGACTTGCCCATCACAATAGCCACCATTTTCACTGTCCGGATGCCACAGCACATCAGCGCCTGCCCAGGAGAGATGCTGATCTCAAGACCAGATTAACAGAGTAGCTGAGTTCAAAGCCGGTAGGCGATCCTCAGAGGCAGAAGTCATCGGGCATTCGTGAGATGGAGCTGGGGCAACCCCTTCTCCTCTCTGTCTTGACCTGGAGGCCCTGTGGCTCTGCCCAAGATCTGCCCCAGGGTGACAGGCCATATCATGCAGAGACTCAGACACACGGGGAGAGCTGCCATCTGGCTCTCCCCAAGTCACGCTGGTCACTTGCGGCCACAAGGTACATCAAACTAGTGGAACCAATCATGTCCTAGAATATACTACGATCCACAATGTGTAAGAAAGGGAAGCAAGAAGGAGATAGAAAGAGAGAAAAGAGATACTGAACCTGCCATTGAGGCAGGCTGTGGGATGGCAGAGGGAGTTGAGGACATTGGTGATGGGAGATGGGCACAGGTGGAGGGATGAGTGTTGGAATACTGTAGAACCAAAACTCAAACATGAGCACCTTGTAATTATATATCTAAAGGTGATGTAATAAAATAATTAAAAAACAACAAAGCAGTCATGAAAATAAATTTAAATAGATATTTAACATTTAACAATATATATTAAAAAAAAAGATATACATTACACATTACACATACCAAGTAGAATAAATATATTTTCAGGAAAGCAAGTTTCCTGAAAATGATGCAGATTTTCCTGCATCATTTCTCAAGAAGTCATTGAAAATGTGTTTCACAAAAGTAAAAGATAAACCAGTAAAGAGTAAAGAACATAGTGCAGAGAATCAGATATTCAACCCACAAGAGGTGAGAGGGCCAGGATATGAAATGTATCATGACAGGGAATCATTTCATTTTGAGATGATTTGGAGATTTGAGAACAAAATCAAACGGACAGACTGCCTAATCTAATCTCTGAATCTAATGAGAACAGAGGAAGACGCTTGTCCATGAGACTGATACAAAGATAATAGCAGCAAAATTCCAAACATAAAAACATAAAACAACAAATCCAAAACAACAAAATTTGTATTGAAAAAATGTTAGCATCATTTTCCATGTTACTTTATCACAAGTTGTATTTGTTCAGATATGCTGATGTAAATATAACATATTTGCTTATTCAAAATTAAAATAAAATTGAAATCAGATTGTCGGATGAGGGTAAAAGTTGTACTATAAGAGGTCAGGATAAAGAACATAGAAATGGTGTTTTAAGTTTTACCTCTTATTTTTTACAACCCCCAATAAAACAATAAACAGCATAAATGGAACACCATGAACTGATAAATAATGCAAATTATTTTGGGACAAGTCAGTATTTAAATTGGAGAAAGGAAGAAATATATATTGGGGTAAAGGTGGTTCTATTGACTACTTTTCTCTCTTATTAAGAGTTGCAAATTATTTGATCCTTAACCTATGTGTACATATAACTATGACAAATCATAATTTAACAAAACATCCTGCTTTTTACTTGTCATTGATTCTTGACAGAAAAACCTATTTTTTCTAATAAGTGGGGAAAAGCCATTAATTTTCCTTACTCACCATTTTTCAAACTACATCATGCTTCATAGCTACTTCAAAGGAATTATTAAATTTTGGAATATGAAGGATGATATTAGATGTAGCAGAAATTTATAGTTAACTTCAAAATAGTTATATACATAGGAAAACTTCAAGTAACAATATCAATAATCCAACAAGCTACATGAGAAAATTACACCATGGCTTTAATGCTGCAAAGAACAACTGAAGGTCAGAAGCAAATTCATACTTAATAACAATAATACTATGATTCCTAGACCTCAGTTTTTAGGTCTTTTCATTCTGGGAACAACATTGGGAAGTAGGGGTAAATGGTAGGAAAATGATAAGTAGTAGGAAAAGAGACGGGGAAGGACCTAATGTAGAGAACCTAAGAAGCTAGTAGAAACACCATAAAGACCCTTGGTACATAAGAGATTTGTTGACACTGATCATTTTAGGACATTTGTGTGAAAAGCAAAAAATTATATTAACTCACATTTATTTATTCTGAAATTAAGTTGTAAAAAGTTCCTTAACTATGAAAGCAAGTGCAACAAAATGTCACAGTACAACCTATAGTCAAAAGGTGGTAATACATTTAATGAAAATCAAATTTGATTTCTAGAATTTGTCCAAAAAATTCACTAATAACTAGGGCCTGAGTGTTTGTTTTCCCTACCACCACCCCAAACTCATGTGAAGTCTAATACTGGATATAATGTGGTTAGGAGGTGGCACCTTTGGATGGTGATTATGTCATGGAATGGAGCCCTCTTTAGGGAAATTACGGCCCTTTTTAGAAGATACTCCACAGAGCCTCTGCTTCTACTAACACCTAAGGTATATATAACAGAATTCTTAAAACCTTCACCCAATCATGATGGCACTCTATTACTTCAGATCTGTGTGAGAAATAATTTTCTCTCTCTAGGAGACCAGTCAGTCCATGAATTATTTTTAACTAGAAACCTGAACAAAGATACTGAGATTCTGACTCAGTGGGATTTTGCTTGCTGCATTGAAAAATAATTAAAAGCATGTAGATTGCATAATGGCCTTATATATAAAATGACTTTTGAAAAATAAGTATTGAGAATACTTTTAACAACTGGATTTTTGCAGTACACTGATAAATGGTCTAAACATAATTAAGTGAGTGACTATTCTCTGCCTTTTATAATCTGTCACTGATACGTGAAAGAAAATAAAAGTGTATCTCAGATAAACATTACATAACATATTCTCTAAGATAGACCATACCTACTTTGTATGGGATCAGAATAGAGTAATTGAAGGGGGAAAGATTAAACAATAAAGTATTGTATCTCACACCTTTTGTTCCAACATTTCACTACATAAACCCTTTCCCTCAAATTCCTCACATGTACAAAGATACGAGTAAAAGATTATACATTGTTATGCTATATTTAAATTTTTAAGAACAAGAAAAGAAAGCATTCACAAGTCCATTAACTTTAGAATGTTGAAAAATACAGTTGGAATGAGGAACTTTCAAAATAATACATCTTACATATACATGAATATGGAAATGTATGTGTGTGTCTATATACACATCATATGTGTATAAATTGAACACGGGCACATGGAATCTATAGAGACTAAGGAACAACTCTATATACTGCGGGGTCCACCTAAAAGTGCTCTTCAAAGTTAAGGTTTTGAAGGTTTTCAGTACTGTATAACTATTCAGCTATTGCTCCTTGGCCATTCTCTGAGTATAGCAGGCTGGCATTTGCTCCTTGTCAGGTGAGTAACAAGGTCTAGAAAAGTCAAGACTCCAGGTGGCCAGTTTTCACTCCTGCGCTTAGCCCTCTAATCTGTGCTAAAGTCCTTTGGAATGCTCAGGACTGTCACTACTCTAAGCCCTGTGACACCAAGTGTACATAAACTATGCACTCGCCTGTGCTGGTCTGTGATTTGGGTCCTGGATGCCTGAATGCTTTTATAAACTGAAACACTGGAGGGTGTAGTGGTGAGAGTGGTTGAGGTGATTTGAGACCACGACCCTTAAATCATTTCTTCAGAACATATTTCAGTTTATTTCCCCAAAACAACTCCTAGAGAATTTTTGCATCTGAACTTTTGTCTAGGTGTGAAAACAAATGAGTTGTAACTACATCTTCATTTCAAGTGCTCAAGAACACATAGATTAGCAAATGAAGGATATAAGTAAGATTCTTGTAAATAACTAGGTGGGCAATGTCCTTACGCTAGTGTCAGGTCAGGGTAATTGGCTCTCATTTATTACCCATAGAGAAAAGTAGTTGAGCACACATTTCAGTGACTGGGTCAATCAATGATTGTTATAGTGATGCCACAAATCCCTCCCATTTCTGACTCCAGATGGATACACAGCATTATTTCACAAATGTGACCATAACATCTTATTAAGCATAAATCAGGAAAGTGTCACATCTATTGTGAGGACTTTTGTCAAAGTGATCTGGGAAAACATATCAGTCAAATCCCAGTGTTGTGGGCTTTATTCTATTTTTTTTTTTTGCATCATGCCTGGTGATGCTCAGAATTTACTACTGACTCTGCACACAGCAATTACTCCTATTGGTGCTCAGGGGACCAATTGGGATGCCAGGGATCAAACCCAGGTCAGCCACATGCAAGGCAAACTCCCTACCTATTTTGCTATAGCTCCAGCCATTGATTCTATATTTGACTGCCAGTATAGAATCTTGAAAAGAAAGGAGAGAGAGAGAGAGAGAGAGAGAGAGAGAGAGAAGAAATGATTTATATATGAAATTCGATTTATATGGCTTTTTGTTTACAAACATGTCCAGACCTGACATTGCTTTGATCTGGGTATCAGCTTTACTTGATCAGCAGGAACATGTCTCTGTCATCGCCTGCCTAGCTAGTGTGGTTGGTAAAGGATATGTCTCTAAATCCCAAGAATGTGTATTTGAAACCTGCATTCAGGAAACACTGTATTGTTATTTACTCTTGCCTAAGGGCTAAAAGGAGAGGGAGAGGAGTGAGCTATGGGGGAGGAGAGGGTGTTCTTTCATTCTTTTTCTCTCTTTTACTCACATATGTGTGCTCGTGCATACACACGCACACACACACACTCACTCACTCACTCACACAGGATAGAGGCAAAGGTTTCACTGATGAGGCTCCAAATCAAGAAATACCACCAACCACCAGAAGCTGAAAGAGGAAGGAGTTGGTTTGCCCCTAAAGCCACTGGAGGGATGTGTCAACCCTAGATGATAGGGTTTTTATACTACATGCTTCAACGCTAAGGGATATATTTTTAATGGATGGGACTTCCGATACTGTGTTATATGCAGGGACTGGAACCAGCATCACATTAGTTAAGATTCAGCTGTTGTACTTCAGAAGGTTTAAAGTCACTTATTCAAGTCAGCTGGTGGTCATCCAAATATGAGCCAAACTCACATGCATACAAATTCTTTAAAGAAGAAATTGAAGGGCTTGTCTGTGATCTCAGCTTTCTTTTCGGGTGTCAAGTGTCTTTTAACCTCAGCATATTAGAAAAATAAAACTGGGAACTGTGAGTCCTATTAATTAATATTTTTTTTAAAAAGTGAATTTGGTAGCCCTAAAGTAACTAAGGTTAAAACCACCTAGGCAAGATTCTTTTGAAACACTAAACCCTGAATTCTGGCCGTGCTGTACTTCTCTTTAGATCCTTCCTTTTCCTTATCTAAGATGCTTATATGTTAATGTGAATTTAGTACAGAATAAATTTATATATAAATAATAAGCACAAATCCAAATATCATCCTCATTATTCAAAAGTATTTTCTCCCCTCTCCATTATGTCTGAGCCTGGTAGCCCTGCCCAGGAGCTGCCCTGGGGTGACCAGCCATAGCATGAAGAACCTCAGACACAGCTGGGGAAACTAGAACTCAGCTCTCCCCTAGCTCAGCTGACCATGAGGCCCCCAGGAGAACAGATGGGTTTTGGGTGTTGGCCCATCACCTCTGCGGGTCCCAGAAGCAGCCAGATGAGATTCACCCACCACATTAGCCACCATTTTTGCTGTCCGAAAGCTGACCATGAGGCCCCCCTAAGTTGCACTGCTGCTTGGCCACGCAGTCCATCAAACTAGTGGAAACAGTTATGTCCTTTAATGTACTGCATTCTACAATGTGTAGGAAAGGTAGGCAGGAGGGAGAGATTGAGAGGAGAGAAAAGATATACAGAACCCACCAAGTAGTTGGGGTGTGGGAGGGAGGGAAGTGGGGAGGGAATTGGTAACAGGAGATGGGTTTGGGTGGAGGGATAGGTGTTGGAACACTGTAGGACCAAAACTCGAGCATGAGCATCTTGCATTTGTATGTCTAAAAGTGGTATAATAAAATTTAAAAAAAAAAAATTTTTAAAGTATTTTCATTTTTAACTAACTACTGCATTTTTGTTTGTTTGACTTGGGCCATATTTGGCTGTGATTAAAGACTACTCACAAATCTGATGCTCTGAAATCACTTACACTGTATTCAGTGGGTTTTGCAGGGGACTGTGTGGTGTTGGGGATGAAACCTAGGTCTCTGACACAAGAGCACGTACTCCTTCCCATTAAGCTATCTTTCCACCCTAACATTGCTGTTTTATTGAACTTTTGAACAATATATCAATACATTATTTTATGCTTTGGAATAAATGATATTAAGTCCAAAATGTTATGAGTGCTGCAATGTTTATGCAATTGTATTTTAAAAAAATGCCAGGGCAGTGATTTTCAAGACTCCCTGCTCAGTCACTGGTAAATTAACTGGAGTACTCAGAGTAAATAATTACTCCTCTACTTTCTCAAGGGCAGGAAATTATTGCTCTTTCCTCTTAATGAATCCCACAGTACTGTGTAGACAGCGGGTGTGCACTAAATGTTTGCGGATAATGATAATGGTGGGGACATTGACAGCTGTGACATACTATCAAGTTTAATTTAAAAGCCATCAGGAAAATATAACACAAATGTGATCCTTCTGAGTTTCGTCTGCCTGGGAAACAAATTCTGTTAGAGTATTAATAAAGTAATTTAGTGCACATTTTACTATTGATTGCTTGGTACCATCCTGAGTTTTTCTCATTAGCATAACCTAATCATTATTTCAGATGATTCAGAGGACATAGCAAGGTCCATTTTTATTATTTTGGTATTAGAATGATCTCCTGTAAGCATTTTGTAAATTAAGCGCATAAAATGGATTTTATCAATTCCTTCAGCAAAATTTGCAGTAGAGTGACTGTTTTCTCTTTCCCTACATTATAATGCTATTGTGTTTCTACAATGACAGGTTCCCTTTCTATCTGCTTAAGTAGCTCCTGAATGGACAGGATAACATGTTGGAAATATTATGCTTCTGTCTTCTGTCTTTGTCCCAATTCTTGGAGGTGATTCTTCAACTGTTTATTGATTCATTGATTACACTGACTCACCTCTGAAATTGTTAAGGCATCAGCCAAGTTATACATCAATGATTCTACTCTTCTTATAAGCAGAGATTGAAATTCATATTTTTATAATGAATCTCTATCATTTGACATGGTAACCTCAGCAATACTCCACAAAGATATGTATTACAGGAAATAAGAACAACAATAACACATATTGTGGGTTACAAGTGACCTTACTTCACAAGGCGTTGTCTTTCCATTGCTATATACATCATCATCAAGACAGGAAATAGAAACTAATTTCTTACAGGAAAACGAATATTTTAATATAAAGAACTATGAACTAATAACAGAATATTAACGTCTTATAGGTGTAAGACAAACTCTAAGTATTATAACAATGACAGATATAGGGAAGCAGCTACTGGTCTATAATGACAGTAAAGAGAACTCTACTCACAGCAGAGATTCAGATCCAATTGGAAAAGGCAGAGTTGTAGTCACCAAGAATAAACAAGCCTGATAGGTACACAACGATAGGCCTGCTGCCCTGGGTGCTGGGTCATTAATAAGACCCACAAGAAAGTCAGTTGGGTGCCAACAAACTGAAACTTACAGGAAGCCACTTGCTGGAATGATGGGGACATTTGCAAAGAAACTACTCTAGAGTACCCATAAAAGTAGAAAGTCAAGCACTAGAATATCTTCCTGACTTACTCGATGACTATTTGCTGCAGTGGTGACAAGATTTGCAGAGGGTTGAGTGCCACTTGCAGTTTCACTTTGGGTGATCAAAAAAAAGACAGACATGGGTCAGAGCTGCTACTGGCTCTCCCTGTGACCAGTCACTCATGAGGCGCCCAGGAGGGATGGCAGGTTCCTAGCCCTGGCCTGCCACCCCAGCAGAGCCTCACAACAAGCCACAAGACCCCCACTCCATGAGGGCCTCCATTTTCCACACCTAGACTTCCCCCTCATCAGAACTCCACCCAGCAGACCATCCTATCACAGCCTGGCTCGAGTGGCCGCTTGCTGCAGCGCCGTTCATCAATAAATGCTGGATTTTGAGATGATTACAAGAGAATGCTACCCACGGCAGAGCCTGGCAAGCTACCCGTGTCGTATTTGATATGCCAGATACCAGTAACAATTATAGACCTCATTCCCATGACCTGATGGAATGGTTTGAGGCTCTTTATGTTCCTGGAGCAAGCAGGTGCCCTTTGGGCTCTACTTGCATGAGACAGGTCATATGGAGATGTTACTGGAGCCCGCTCGAGCAAATCGATGATGAATGGGAAGACAGTGATACAGTGATACCATATCATTCAGCTTTTCTCTGTCCTACAGTGTCTTTCCCAAAATTGCTCTCTCACTATAATAGCCATTCTATTACTAATTTGTGATACTTGCTGGTAAAATAACATGTACGAGTTTCCATTTCCATGTCACAAAACAGGGATAAGAAAGGAAGGTGTGGTGCTCAATAAACTGATAATTGATACAAAAGCCATCATAGAAAAGTTGGGGTTAGTTCTATTAAAAAGAAGTGGCTTTCCTGATCTGCTAATTTGTCAACTATTGACCATATTAATAAGTACTGTAGTACAGAGGAAGAGTAGTGTTGAAACAGGGCTCCTTGAATTGGTCTCTGATAGATGGTATCCTCTTGGTTTCTTTTGTTTGTGTCATTAACTTTTATTATTATTTTTTGTCTTTTTGGGTTCATACTCACAGTGGTACTTGGGGAGGGAGAGGCATGTGGTAACATAGGTCAAACTGGGATCTACCATCTGCAAGGCATCTACTTTAACCTTTGAACTATCTCTCTGGTTCCCTTTCTGGGATTTCTAACCCCACCTTGATTTGTTCAATATGCCTGTGCTTCCTCTCCAGAATTCAGTGAATACTTAAAGCAGAATCACTTATAGGAGAAAATCAGCAGGGGCATGCTTGGCATTCTTTGTAGTAAAAAGTACATCGTCCACAAAGATGAAAGTACGGTGCTTACCTTACACATGGCTGACCTGGGTTCAATCCCTTGACATCACACGTGGTCACCTAATTTTCCAGGAGTAATTTCTGAGAACAGAGCCAGGAGTAACCCCTGATCATTGCTGATGTGACCCAAAAACCTTTAAAAAATACAAAGACGGTGCTTTTATGTCTGCACTATGAAAGATCCCTGAATGTGAGTCATCAGAAAATTAGTGGGTCTCTGAAATGGATACTGGTATCCATTTTGTGGGGAGAATTTGATTCTGATCAGAATCAAATCATAGCTTCAAGTAAAAATTTACATAAATAGGGTGTCTTGTTGGGAACCCAGCAAACTAGCAGGAGCACACATTCTTCAATCAGCACTGAAGCCCCATCCAGAGCTACACTTACTTAGGTAAGGTATAATTGGATGAATGTTATGAAAAACAAAATCTCCTTTAGGATCCTACTCCAGTGACTTTCTATATATTTATAGATTAAGTCATATCCAAAAAACATTAAAGCAAATTTTCAGACTCAAGAAAAATAGTGATATGAAAAATAAAGCCCCTAAATATATAACTTTGCTATTAGTCAGTTTATCACCCAGCTGACTCAGACCTGCTGACCAGGCTTATTTTACCCTAGGCTATTAGAAGGAAAGAGAAAATAAGCTTCTAGGTTCCACCAGATTGCTTTTCATTAATTATAGTTTATGAACAATACACTTGCCACAGCAAACTCTACCTTAAAAGAAAACTGGTATCACATGGCAGACTCATTTTAAGACTAGAATAATTTCATAAGCAAATGCATACTTCAAATATATTTACTTAAACTGAGGTGGTCTCACTCATCTGTGCAATACAGAGACAAAAGAAGAGATGGACAGCACTGAATAATGGCATTAGAATGACAAATGGCATTCGAGTACCTTCGGACATTGGAATACCAAACAAGTCACCTCACCTCAACAGATAGTGAAGGGGAAGAATGAGGGAGAAAGAAGACAAATTAAAGGATGGCTTGGTCCCTGGCCAGGTTCAACACAGCTCCTAGGGTCAGCAGACACATGGGGAGTTGGCCACACTGGCTGGACTTGGAGCGGGGATCAGGGATCCTCCCCATCCCTTCCACCTCCATGTCCTAGCAGGCATGACAATGAGCTGGCCAGCCACCACAACCAGAGCTGGAGAAGAGACTGACCAGACCCACAGCTGACACAAATTTTCTAGTCAACTTAGAACCTGACCATAACAGACACACAATAAGCCATTCCTTATTGTTAGAGACGTATCTGGAAATACAAATAACCATGATAGCAGTAACCATTTTTCAAAATATATTTGAAGAGAAATAGTGTGATAGAAATTTTACAAATCACTTCACTTGATCTTTGACATCCTGTTATTCATCAGTTTGCTCGAGCAGGCACCAGTAATATTTCCATTTGACCCTATCACATGCCAGTGTAGCCCAATTGCATCTGGTTGCTTCAGGAATATTTGTAGGTGGGCAGCCACGTGATCTTTTGACATCCCATGGGATCCAGTTGGTAACAGCTCTAGTCCAGCGGTCATCTCCAAATCGCATTACATGTCCAGCCCATCTGGTTTTTGATGCCTTGGCAAAATCTATTTTGCCAAATTTTGGCAAAATTATATCAAAATTTACCCACATTTATGGAACAAATATCCTACTATAAAATTTATAATTGAAAAAATTAGAAACAGGACCAGCAATCATATCTATATAAATTTGTTTTTAATACAAAGACCAGTTGAATAGAATAAATAAAAATAGAAACCAATTTCTATTTTTATAATGTAAGTGTATCACTCCGTTTGTATCACTTATCTTCCCGTTGTTCATTGATTTGCATGAGCAGGCACTAGTAACATCCCCATACAACCTGTCACATGCTAGTGTAGCCCAAAGGGCATCTGCTCACTCCAGGAACATAAAGAGCCTCAGACCATTCCATCTGGTCATGGGAATGAGGTCTATAATTGTTACTGGTATTTGGCATATCAAATGCGACACAGGTAGCTTGCCAGGCTCTGCTGTGTGGGTGGGGATATTCTTGTAGTCATCTCACATATCATGCATTTATTGATAAATTGCATGGCTGCTAGCGGCCGTGCAAAGCCAGGCTTGTGATCAGCTCTTCTGTTGGGTGGAGCTCTGATGAGCTGGGGAGTCCAGAAGTGGAAAATGGTGGCCCTCATGGTGTAGGAGTTCCTCTGGCTCCTTGCGAGGCTCTGCTGGGATGGTGGGCCAGGGCTAGAACCCGCCTTCCCCTCCCGGGCACCTCGTGATCACCATGATGGTCACCATTTTCCACATCAGACTCCCCAGCTCATCAGAGCTCTGCCTGGCTCGTCAGAGTCCCACCCTACAGCAGTCTTTTTCAAGCCCAATCCAGGTATGCCTGATCCAGACTCACATGCATGGGACAGAGCTGCTACTAACTCTCCCTGTGCCCAGCTGAATGTACCTGTAATAAAAAAATCTCTTGAAAAAAGATACAACATGTAAACCCAATGCACAATACTAAACTGGGTCCTTTTTGCCATGAAGGACTTTATTTGTATTAATAACATAATTTAAATGGTGTCTAGGGCATAGAGTAGCATATATCCAAGCATGCAAGTATCTGACCACTTTGATCATGAAGATAAAGAAAGTACATAATAAACTAAGAACAGTAGCCAAATCAAGTGGTTCAGGAAAAAAATTGAAACTCATTGTAAAAGACTGGAAATTATTTGTAAATATGCTGATTGGGTCACTTTTTAAAAGTTTAATACTTAAAAGCTAAATTGAAAGAAAACATGGAAGAGAAAAAACTTTATCATTGCTATTTAAAAGTACAGTTCCTAAATAATTGCATGCTACTTCATTTGTGTATTGTAATCTGTTAATATTAATAAATTCTGATGGAATTTTTATAACATAAATTAAGAATACAGAATCTATAACTTCTCTGAATTTGAGCCTAATTCTGCACTTCCTGTTTGAAATGCTCAAATTACCTCATCTCTATGTTCTTTCTTGTCTTTATTTTCAAAATAAGCTGACCTATGCATTGTTAGCTGGTATATATAAATAAATATTAGTTCTAACTATGGGTCAACTTTGTGTTGTTCTAATTATATTCACAATATACAACTAAATACAGAGAAATCATAATTTAAAATGATACAAATAATATTTCCAAAACCATGGATTAATTTTTTAGAGTAAATCACAAGTTTTATTTTACCTTCATTAAATATATGACTTTTTTCATAGGATTAGCAATTCTACTTTCTCATTTAGGGCTTTAGAAGTGAAGTACAAAGGATGTAGGAACTGCAACTTTTTTTCTTCAAAAAGAATCAAAAACTGCTTGAAACTGTGAGTTAAGGGCTTTGTGCTTTAGATAATAACACACTTGGGACTGTACTTCACAGCAGTTATATGAGCCAGCTTAGACTATAAAAGCAATAGTAGTGGTTGCCTGGCGTCAGGCTATTTTTCTGGGGAAAGCTGTGTTAATGAAATGCACTCGATTTCTTAGGTTGGTGATTTTGGTTCATTATCAAAGAAATATAGAACGTTCCCTTCCCAGAACTCTTTAGATGACTGAGAATTAGAAGACCAGTACAAAACAAGCTCAGCAAATTCCATGATGTCAGTTCACTGGGCAGTTTTCGAGGAGCAGCAGGTCATGGATGTGTCTCCTTAGAAAAATTCCCACAAAGTGGGGAAAGGTGAAGGAAGCAACTCATTCTCATTTGTCCACAAAATAAATGAATGAAGCACACTGCGGCTAGTAAGATTGGACTTTTCCCCATTAAAGGACACATAAGTGCTACATTTTTTGTAGAATTAAAAGCATTTGTTCATTTTCTAGAGCAAGTAGATTCTAATTATTTTCTTTAGATTTCAAAACACAAGTTTAGTGAATCAGATTAAACTGAGAATTATTTCATATGAGGATATATTTGCTGTAATGTAGATATTCTCTTGAAAAAACAAGGTGGGCAAGGGATAGAATATGAGGCTATAGACCTCATTAATCATCAAAATACAGATTTATTATATACACAACAAATGGTTTGTTGTGTACCAATCTACTATCCTTTTCCTGGTTAGATTGTCAAACCTGAAAATTAAAAGCCCAAGATAAATGCATCCAATTGCATAACAGTTAGGTTACCAGGTAGAGAAAGTGATAATTTTGTACTAGGTGGATAAAAACTGTAGGATATTCTGCTTATAGCATACTATTGCTATTTTAATTTCTCTCTGTACTTAACCTCTCTTATGGTCTTTGTTGAAGTAAAGTTAAGGTTAATGTTTATTTTTTAGTAACCTATATCTAGAACTCTTTATGTACAGTGACTCACACATTATAAATGTTCAGTTACACTTTTAATACAATATTTTTCATTAATTCTGTAAGTTAGGCATTAGGCACTTGATCACTTGATCACTGAAATCCTGTTATTCATTGATTTGCTCTGGCCGGCGCCAGTAACATTTCTATTGGACCCTATCACGTGCCAATGTAGCCCAATGGCATCTGGTTGATTAAGGAATATGAAGAGCCTAAACCATTCCTTCAGGGTCTTGACAAGGAAGTCTGACCATCTTGTAGGTGGGCGCCCAAGTGATCTTTTGACATCCCGTGGGATCCAGTAGGTAATGGCTCTAGTCAGCGGTTGTCTCAAATCACATTACATGTCCAACCCATCTGATTTCTGATGCCTTGGCAAACGAGACAGCATCTCTGATTCTGGAATAGCGACAGAGGTCAGAACTCCAGATTCCTTCTCTCACTTGAGTGAGCGTGATATTCAAGCATAGCTCTTTCGATTCCTCTCTTAGAGACCAGATAGCATTCTCATCCAGCTTTCGTAGAGCCCAGGTCTCTGAGGTATATGTTAATTCAGGGAGACAAGTGGAGTCAAGAGATGTGACCGAGCCAGAGGTTCTTTGTCCTTTTAGCTATTTCTTCGATGCCTTTGAAGGCATTCCATGCTGCTCTCTTCCTCCCTGCGCAGCTCAGGTTTTAGGTCATTCATCATGTTGACTTCTCGACCTAGGTACACATAACTGCTGCATTCCAGAGATGTTTGGTCCATTGAGAGTGAATGGGGCCACTGGAACTAGATTCATTTTTTCATAAACTTGGTTTTTCTTTAGATTCAGCTGTAGACCAATCTTTCCACATTCTCGGTCGAAGTCAGCCAGCATTTGTGCCACGCTTGGCTAATTTGGTGTTATTAGAACAATGTCATCAGCGAAGCGGAGGTGGTGTAGTTGCCGACCATCTATCTTTCACTTCCATTCCTTCCCATTCTAATTGTGGCATGATGTTCTCGAGGGTGGCGCTCGAAGAGTTTGGTGAAATGGTATCACCCTATCGAACCCCTCTTTTCACATCAATGATCACTTCTTTGTAGAATGGTGAGATCCTGGTGGTGAATCCGTAATACAGCTCAAGAAGCATCTTGATGTATTGGGTTTGAACACCCTGTTTGGCTGGGGCTTAGATGAGTGCCTCAGTCTCCACAGAATCAAAGGCTTTCTGTAAATCAATGAGGCGTGAGACAAGAGGCGGCATCTTGTACTCCCTACAAACCTCGATGAGCTTGGATACTGTGTGGATATGGTACGATTGTGCTGAATCCTTTCCAGAAGCCCAGGTTGCTGCATGTGTTGTCCTATCTAGTGAAGGACACCTAGATGATGACTAGTGAAGGACACTAGATGATGAAGGCATTAGGCAATCAACCATTTTATCACTTTCTTTTCTTGCTTGCTCTTTGAGATTAAACTGGTACTATTTTTGGTGTTCCTAAAATGTTGCCATTCAATTCATCAAAAGCTTGCTCTAAAATATTCAGCCTTTAAATTGGTCTCAGTAGTGAATAATGAGAGCCAGAGAGGAACTGAGTCCAATAATGAGAGGCCCATCTAATCTATGATGAAGAGAGTGATCATAGCCCAAGGATCTGAGAAAATCTGGGATTGTTCCCAAAGGCTTCTCTACTGGAAGGTAAAATTCATTAGACTACCTGCACTTGATCCCTCTGAATATTCCATTTATATAGATAATTTTCTCTATTTAGATTCTAATTCATTAAGTCATCTTTACTCACTCTGATTTAACTTTCCATATCATTCTTTTGAAAATGATATTGACCATAAACTTAAATTTGAATGCCTATATAATTTACTTCTCCCACTTAAATAAACAAGTTAGTTTAAAGTTTTATCTTTGGTTTGAAGTTGACCTGAGTCTATCCCCAAGTTATAGAAATGGGTACTAAATGATAAGTAGTGTTTACAAGCTTTAAATCTAGAAAAAAAATCTAAAATAAATAAATGAACACTAAACAGCAAATGAGGTCTTCTGAGACAGACAGACCTGGCCTGTCCCTAGGCGAGGATATATAGCTCTCCTATGTGCTTTCCATGTAGCAGCCACATATGACAGTGTTTCTGTAAAAGATTTCAATGATATTGCATTATCTGTCTCCAGCTTATATGTTTTCAGACATATTTAAATACTGATTTGTCAAAATCTTTACTATTCAGTGAATACTATACTACAAATAAATGAATTGTTATGTCTGCAGTCATGCAAGACCATCCTTAATCACTTCACACATACTCCTCATCTATATGTAATACTGTGAAATCACTCTGAAATCTGAGGAAGTCCACTACAAGTATAAATAATTATGAATGCCTTGCAAGTGCTCTGGTCTACCTGCTTAAATAGGAGAATCAGAAAAACAATGCATGACCAGTCATTTAATTTACTATTTCAACTATAGTGAGATAATTTTAGTAGAAAAGGTACATGAGCTTTTCCAGATGTCCAGATAATTCATTGAATTTTTTGTTTTTTTTCTTTGTGTTATTTTCAGCAAAAGTAATGAAATGAACATTACTTGAATACTTCACTTGTAGTGGAAATGAACATTACAAGCTTTATCAGATTTAGTTATTCATATGTCCAGTAAGGTAATATGCAGACCATAGATGATACATTTATAATATCTCTATGGTGAAAATTGGAAGAGTTAAATTGCTATATCACGAGTAGACATAAATGTAGCTAAAATTTAAAATCAGATCTAAAGTCAAAATCATGAATGATTTGTGATGGGGGTTCCTGCTTTAATGTAGTCAGGAATCAACTAAGAACCTACCTTTACTTTATAAGGAAATACTAATACAGCTTCTTTCCTCCCAAAATAAGCACCACAAAGAGCAAGAGAGAAACTAAGAAGGACAGAGCCAGGAATAAGCCCTGAGTGCTGTTGGGTGAGGCCCTAAAACCAAGAGGAAAAGAAAGTATATTCTGGCTATGATTTTAACTAAAACATGTGAATTTTTTGCAAAATTTTAACAAAAACTTGTGACAAATACTTGGATTAATGGGTTTAATATATCCATGGTAAAATTCATTAGATAAAAGCATTTAAATGACCAGAATTTAGCAGGAAAAATAGAAAAGTAAACTAGAATAGAGAACAAAAGTGGATTATGAGAAGTGGGGATAATAGGCATTATAGGGTAAAAAGAAAAGAGTAAAAGCAAGAAGAAATAGTTGAAAAGTTAATGCAGACCAAAACTTCAGTTAGGGGCTGACCTGAAAGGGGTATAGCAGGTAGGACACTCACTGGTTTATAGCTGACTCTGGTTGGTTCCCCTGAGTCTATCAGGAGTGAGTCCTGAGCACAGTCAGGCATAGCATAAAAAAACAGATAATGGAACGGACCGATAGTCAGAGGGGTAGGGCATTAATCTTTACACGGTGGACCTAGGTTTGATCCCGGCATCACATATGGTCCCCAAGCACCACCAGGAGTAGTTCTAAGCAAAGGACAGGGTAACCCCTGAGCATTACATTATCGGGTGTGGCCCAAAAAGTTAAAAGATAAAAAAAATATACTTGGCGCTGGAGAGGGGAGTAAATTGATTAAGGTGCTTGCCCTGCTTACAGCCTATCAAGGTTTTCCCATTGCTAGATACCATCCCTGAGCGTCACTAGGAGTAATCACTCAGCAGAGGCTCCCTAAGTAGCTGAGCACCACCAGATGTTGCCCAATCCCTACCACTTCTAATGAAAGAAAATTTAGAAGACAAATTTGGAACACCTTAAATAAAAGGGAGATAAACAAGGAAAAGCCAACGCAAAGTATATTGTTAGATTTCAAAACATAAAGAAAATTCCAGACATTTCTGAGCCAAGAGAACAAAAAATAAGAAATTCCAGGTCAAAAATATGAGGCATTCTTGTTAAATGAGAGCTCTGTTACTCTGCATGTTAAGTCCACAAGTTCATACCTGGCCAGAGTCCAACATTGTTCCAAGGGTTTGCTCTCGCATGAGTGGGGAGACCATGCTGGCGGACTCAGGAGTGGAGTTTTTTGGGCCCCTGCCCCTTCGCTTCCATGACAGTTGCCCCGGAAGAGAGAGACCCACACATGCCACACTCAGCTAGTTTACTAGCCTCAGAAGAGATCCAGACCCATCCACTTCAGATCCACAGCTGCGCTGCTCGCTAACGCCATGTGGAAGCAACCCATGGAGCCGGCCTCCCAGTAGGGGCTCGACCATCCCCTGGCCAAGTCAGCATTGCCAAGGGTTTGCTCTCATGAGCGGGGAGACCATGCTGGTCGGATTTGGAGTGGAGTTTTAGGCTCTGCCGCTTTCCTCCCGCCTCCATACCAGTTGCCCGGAAGAGAGCCCACCCCACAGCCAGCCCCATGCCCGCCCCAATATTTTTATAGGATACTTAATTTTTTGCAGGGTTCTTCCCATTTTCTTACATTGTACGCTTAGTTAATGGTTGTGGGCTGTGTTTCGCTGTTCACCATTAACCGCAAGAAACCAGAGCAAACCACACGTATGCAGTTAGTCATTGCTTAACATCCAGACATCACGGTTGCTCAGAGGCTCCATCAAGAGAAAATCTGATCTTCCCACCCCTTTAAGTTCCATCAGTAAATGTTGTGGTTGTGGAGCCCTCTACACAGACTATACCACCTAGCGAGGTAAAACTAGCAAGCTACCATGTTCCATTACTTTTTATACTAAAGACTAGTAACTATTATGGACATCAGTTCCATCACCCCAAGAGTGGTTTTTGGGCTCCTCCTCTCTCCTATAGCAAGTAGATGCCTTGCCGGTTGCACTTATGACAGGACTAATGGAAGATATTGCTAAATGTCCACTTGAGCAAATTGATGAACAATGGGAAGACAGTAAGCTAATTCATGCCTTAATCAATTAATTAGTGGAATATACATGTTTTCCCACAGACTAGACAACATACCATAGTATCAGGGACTTAGAATTTTCCCATTTTAGTATTATTTCAGCAAATTTTCATTTGACGTCTCGATTGAAATAGGTCTTTATATATTTCACATGCTTTTTTTATATACCACATTAACCGAGTTCCCCATAATTTAAAACTTGTCTATTCATACTCTCTCTTTTTGTAGTTGGGATTTTGCGTTTCACATTTTCCTACCACAGAATTTGTTCTTGAGTGATTTGTGGTCTTGGATGAGTAATATCAAACTCTGGAAGAACAACAATATCACAGTACATTTTTATCTATATTATGATGAATCTCTCCATCTAGCCTTACCAAGGGGTTAAAATCCCCCAAAACTTAAAGTTCTAAACAGCTACTCGTGGGTTTCTGGATTCTAAGATTCTAACATAATCAATACTCTGTTTAGAAATCTGCCTAGCCTACTTTTGTACCTGTGTAAAGTTGTTAGCATGTGAATACTTCTGTTCAAAGCTAACTGAAGTATCACTTCTCTTAAATCACTCACTGAAGACACAGTTTCTGAGTTCTTAAAACTATCACTCGAAGAATATAATTTTTGGGTGCTTAAGACATTATCAAAGCATAATGCTAATTCCCACATGTCAGAGTGTTCCAGAGTCTCTCCCTCTACTTCTGGCTGGATTTTTCAACACGCTATAGTCTGGTTTCATCATTTGTGCTTATTATTTTTAAGATATCCTACTTTCTGAGAGTTCTATAGTATTACATCGTGAATATCTACCACCACATCTTGTCCATTCATCTTTGGTTGTAAATTTGGGTTGCTTCCATCATTTAGCTATCACATTAAATGGAAACAATGAATATTACTTAGATATTCTTTCAAATGATGATGTTCTTGTGTTGGGGGAAGGATACCATCTACAAGAAAGAGTAGCATTGTTGGGTCAAATGCAGGAGGGTCATTAATTACCTTGTTCCAGCAATATCCATATTGCTCTCACCTAAACATTAGAATCAGACAATGTTCCACCAACGGTAGATGAGGGGGCTCTTTTCTTACCACAGCTCTTCCAGCAGTAGCTAATTCCAGATATTTGTGACAAGTTCCATTCTTATACTGGTACTTAAAGATACACATCAAGGAGACAACACAGATGTAAAGGCAGCACCATATTAGAGGGGAATGATCACCTCAGTGAGTTTCAGAGGGGATGGGGTTAGGTGCTGGAAGAGGCGTGGTGCACTAATGATGAGGAAATGTGTTGGAATAAATTCCTGAGAAAAGAACAATTAACATGAAAGCGATAATTAAACCAAAAATATTTGGTTTACTGTCCCAGAGGATACCGCCAGGGTCCCCAAGAGTAGTGGGAAGCAAGTTCCTTCTACCTCCATAGCCAGCGGGAATGGAGGAGACTCAGGAATCCGATGCAGTTTTTAAAAGGCTACACTTATCATGGGTTCAGGCAGCTAAATAGCAATAGGAAAAACTTCGGTGCCTTGGATTCTCGGCTGGGAACCCAGCCAGGTAAGCCAAGATGGTAGCTACACTCATGTGAGGAGGTCTGAGGAGACACGAGACAAAATTCCAAGAAGGTGTGCGAGGCTCACAAAGAGAGAAGCCCAAGGAGGGAGGCAGAGCAGAGAGCAGGGTTGGTTTATACCCTGAAGCTCAAGACCCTCCCACTATTTTTAGAGAGCAGGAAGGGTCAAATGCCCATAGGTAATTTCTCCCAGCCCCCTCACCTAGGCCCTTTTATATGCCTATGTCTGGACCAAGATCTGCCTGCACAAATACCTTTCTAGGGTAAGAGAAGGGGTTTCTGTGATAGCATGTACTCGCCACCTAAGGGTAATGCTATTACCAGTTAAAATATTTGCCCAAGTTCTGAGAGTCTTAGTACCACCCTGGTAGTTTTGTGGTTTAGTTGTCTTGGATTATCAGGAAGTCGTATGCTTACCGGCATACCAGCAGTTTCTCTCTGAATTCAATTATAAAAATCAAGGTGACAGTGTAAACAGTAAATCTAGCTCAGTCCCCATGATGGATTGTGGTAGCATGAGAGAATATTTATACCAGCCAGTATAAAATACATGGTCAGATAAACTGCCACAATTGACTACTCCCCATCTAGAGTGACCTGCAGGAGGCGTCCAGGGCAGATGCAGAGACTCTTAGAGGTCCTGCAACAGTTTACAATATTGTTAATTTAGCACTTGTTAATTTAACAATATTTTTAGCTGTATATTGTTTATAATATTATTAATAAAGCCTAATATTTTGGTTTACAATACTGTTCATTATCTTATATTGAGAGCAGTATTTATAAATTATGTTATGAGCTATTATAACAGTATTATAGTGTGTTATAATTATATTATACTGTTTATATATATATCCATCTTAAAGGGAGGGGAAATAAGTCAAAATATTTTTTTTAAAGCATAAAGTTCTTGAACAAAGAACCAAAGGTATGTGAAAAGACTCTTTTAAGGAATCCATATAGATATATCCATTGTAACCTCTATTCTAGATCCTAGGCCACTGAGCACGATAGCTGGGAGGTGGTTGTGGAAGTCAAGTCACTTAGATGGAGATCCAAGAGGCGACAGGTTTTTGAAGTTTCTTCTTTTATTGTTCCTTATTATTCTGTTCTATATACCCATTTATTTCCATTGTATTTAGCCTAATAAGTAGAGATTCACTAAATCATACCGTAAGGCAGGCTCTCTCTGCCTTGATGTTAATCCACCACATATTTTTCTGAATATTTAGAGTGTTAGATACCATGTAGTTCATGCGACTTGAAAAATAAACTACTGAGCTTATTAATGCTCCAGTACCTAAACATTAAAAAATAGAAAATTTAACTCAGAATTTCTAAAGATGGAGTACAAGATATTTTACAATCTCTCCGGAATAGTTTAACATATGGCTTGAGTGAGAATTGTTCAGTTCCTCCTCACTGGTTATCCATTTAATAATCCATGTACGAGTGGAAAGCAAGATTAATTTTTTGGGCTTTTTTGGTCTTACCTGATGATGCTCAGGAATTACTCCTGGATCTAAACTCAAGAACTGCTGGAAGTGACTCCAAGGACCATATGGGATGATGGGTATCAGACTCATTGGGTCAGCCTCAAGCTAAGGCAAATGTCCTACCATTGTACTATTACTCTGACAAGGATGCAAAATTTTTAATAAAACTTGAGGCAGCATTCTTTGGAGAATAATACATTTCTGAGCATACAATTACAAAATGCAGACATTAAAAAAAAAAATTGTCTCTTACAAAGAGAAACATAAAAACTTGGGAGAAAATTTGACACTTTTCCTAACTGTCCCAGAATATACTGAGAATGGTTTTCTCTCTAGTAATTTTATCACAATCAGGAAATGAGTATCACTTCACTTGTATCACTTGTCTTTCTGTTGTAACGGACACTACTTGGGGGCACCAGTAACATCTCCATAATTCCTGTCGATTGCTCATGTAACCCAAGGGCATTTACTCACTTCCGGAACATGAAAGGAGCCTCAAACCATTCCTTTAGGTCATAGGAATAAGGCCTATAATTATTACTGGTTTTGGCATATCAAATCTGACATGGGTAGCTTGCCAGGTTCTGCCGTGTGGGTGGGTGCTCTCAGTAGTAGGCTCTCATCTGGTGCATTTACTGATGAACCCGGGGAAAGATGGGTTTTCTATCTTGGAAGGAGCTCACCTTACAAGCTGTGGAGTCCGGATGTTTGAAAACAGCGCAGCCCCGGTGTGGAGGTTCCTGGTGCGAGGTAGTTGGGGTGATGGGCCAGGGGGCTGAAATCTGCCCCTCCCCTCCTAGGTGTCTCATGATCAGCTTAGTACAGAGAGCTGATAACGGCTCTGCATGGTGTATCTGATTCTGAAATAGTATAAAAGCTATAAATGATGATCTTTCATTTTTATATCATTACTCCATAATTTCTTCTCCAACATATAGAAGCTTTTGTTTCCCATTTCACCTACTCTTTTCCAGACAAACTATATCAAATACTCAGAAAAGCACAGAAATCAAACAGGATATTTTTTCTGTCAAATACATTTTTTTCTAATATCTAAAGATATTTGTCATATGGAAACAATTTCCCCCTCACTTCCTAAATATGTAAGTGTGAATGACCAAGCCCAATGTATAATTTGTATTCTCTATCTTCATTCTGACTGCTGAATATTTATAGTTAATCTTGTAGACACTACTTTGCTCTTCCTCAAGTCTAACAATCACATTCTGTTTACCACTGTTTTTTCCTATCAGATGCACATTATCTAAAAATAATTTTTACATTCTGACCCTTTTCCATCCTAGATTTTCCATTTGGAATGAAGTCTCTTCTCTGTTCTTCCACAAAGTAATTTTGCTCATAGTCCTACTTACCCAACAATTACAACTGAAGTATAGACTTCCCCATCTGAAAGCAAAGCATTGCTATGAAGCTTAGTGCAATGGACACAGCAAAAGGGAAAAAAGCAATAACTATTCAGGTATACAGTTATTTTAGCATTGCCAGGTCCTAAAGTAATCTACAAGTTATACTAAACTACTCATAGCAAAACCAGTGCCTTACTTCTATATGGTGAAAAGCAAGAATATGGTAATAGTAGTTCACCAGAACAAAGTTGATATTCCCTTACAGTGGCTACTTCTAAACAAACACCATTTTTCTGTATGTTGTGTTTGTTATAAAATAAAAGAATCTACTTCAACTTTTTCTTTTGGTTAGCGCAGATAATTACCGAAAATAATACTAAAATAATAAATCATTACTAGTAGTATTATTGTTTAAAGGATTAAGTGGTAAAATTCAAACTTCTGTAAAGCATTTACAGATTACAGAATATCTTTTTAAGATAAATTTAGTTGACACTTTTAGATTGAGAGTATAATATCATTAGGTGAAGTAACTGTATTATTATAGAAAAAACCAACCCTATGTTGTTTTAAAAGTGCATTTTAATCTTAAATTTTAAATATAAATTGACATGACACACTCAGTGGTGTTTCAGGACTTCTGGTTCTGTTCTCCAGGGCTGGCACTCCTGGTTTTTGTGCTCCATGGATAATTCCGACAATTCTTTGAACCTACATGCAGTCCCTGGAGTTTAATCAGAGCAAACCATATGCCAAACAAGACATTAGTCACCTCTATACTTTCTCTCTGCCCTTACCTGTTTATTTGTATCACATTATCTTATTCAAGTGCATATGACATTTTATTTTATCACTGGGTGACTTAGGCCGCTAACTTGGGAGCTTGGCTATTTTTATCCATACAGCTTAATCTATTTGGTACTGTAAGCCAGGGTTCACAATATAAGGAGATCTCTCTTCTATGTAAACACTGATGGAAGGTGTGGCAGTTAACGTTGACTCTGGAGTGAGAGAAACTCCTGGCATTATTATACATCTACTAGACTCCTATGTTATCTAGATTGGGCGCAGCCCTCTTTTACACTCTCCTGGACCCCAGCGTGGGACAGTTAGAATTTAAGGGGCTACCACCCTGGCTAAGTTGAGACATTGTTTAAGATTGTAGGAAGGATCATACTAGTTTACCCCCCAAGCTGGCGGCGGGTGACCTTGCGGTATATGGAGAGAACAAAGGTACTCAGAATCACCCTGGTGCAGATAATAAATAAGAAGGACTAGCGGAAGTACCATCCAGATTTCATGACAGCCCAGCCTAAATTGAGATGTATTACCTTATACAAACCCCTCTCTCCCCACGTGTTGCATGAGAATTATCTCAGAAGGGATAGTCCTTGGCATAATCCTTTGTTTTAGATCTACAGTAAGTGTGGTGCCACCCTTCTACACTCTTCTACTATCTAGAAGCTGTTTAGGAGTTCTTTGTTGACAGGACCCTTCCTGTGAGCGATTAGGATTACTTTAGTGTATATAAAAAGGACAGATTTGAGGTACACACTTCCTCTTGTAGGACTCTCTCTCTCTCTCTCTCTCTCTCTCTTTTTCTCTCTCTCTCTCTCTCTCTCAGAGTGAGATCCTCTGGTGGAGACTCCCTTTTGGTAGAACTCTCTTTAGTAGGACTCTGTTGGTGACCAGGGTTTAGCTAGTTTTGGGAGCTTTGCCATTTTGCCGTTTTGCCACTGGGGGCCCCCTACGGACTACCTTTCTGAGTAGGACCCTCTTTGGTGATAGACCTTGGGCTCTCATGTGCGGTCCAAGTTCTGATCAGAGCTAGAGTTCTTTCATTATATTGGATTGCAAGGTTAGTAGAGCCTTTGTACTATTAAAAGCCTTTTTTGGAACTGCGCGGATTAGTAATTATCTGTTCCTTGCGGCCTTGGAGGTAAAAGAACTTCTGTCCCGATGCTGTTGAGGATCCCTGGCTCCCAACAATTTTAGAGTTTCAGAAAATAATCTAAAATAAAAATAATAACCTAAATCTAAACTCTATTGATACCAAAATGAAGGGACACATTTCATTGAGTGAATGCAAAATAGATAGATTTTACCTGTAAACCCCATCAATTTTACCTGTAAGCTTGCACCTTTGAAAATTTAAAAGACTAAACTAGAAAATAATGCCAAAGGAGCCATAAATTAACCATAAACCATAAGTGTAAGTTTAAAAACATTGTGTTACTTATAAAATCTGTTCATAAATTCACACAGAAGAAGTTGAAATAATACTAATGAAACAAAATACTCATTTTAATACTAAAATACTTTGAGGAGCTAGGTACTTTATTTACTTGGGAAACATGCAACAGAATATTTCATTTTAGAAAAGCAAAAAGTGTTACATAAAATCCATTGATTAAGGACTTTTTTTAAAAAAGTCCCAGCAAGAAATAATTTATTTCCATTTTCTCAAACTTGTCCAAATGCTGTTCTCTACTTATATCCAATATTTAACAGAATTTTAACTATAGATTCAGGTAATGACTAGTTCTTTGGCTTTTCTGGCAAGTAAAATAGTTTGCCATTGAAAACAATTACTAAAGAAGCTATGAGTAAGAGAGCATAAGCCCTCAAAAGACCATGGGGTTCTTCAGAGTGCAAAAAAGCTGAAGAAAGAATGAAAGAATGTTCAAGAGAATATATTGTGTGTTCTTTTGCTCTTTTAACGAGAGTATATACCAAAACGCCCAGTGACAAATTAATATTTATTTAAATTATGTTCTTTTTTATTTTTTTTATCCAGTTCACTTGACATGTATTTTGACTTCTAGGTTTTATTCTTACTGTTGTCACTTTCCAAATGAGAAAACCGGCTCTTATTTTCAGTAATGTGTGACACTTAGATAGCACTTAGGGTTAGTTGGAATTTTCTGTGTGACTATTGCTGAAAATCAGAGAGCAAATTTATAAATAACTCTGTGCTATCATTTTCTATTTTATCTGTTCCTCAAATTCAGTCTGAGAATCTTATTTTTATCTTTGAGCTGACCATGAATTAACTATGGCATTTTTCTGAAAACCAGTTTTTCTTTATATAATTAAAAAATAGCATTTTTACATGTTATATATTTTATGATGTTTTAAATGTTATGTAATTACAAAAATAAGCATATAATATTTTACAATTTTTAAGTGACCATACTAATTTTTAAAATATCTGTAGCTTAATGTAGTGGTTTGAGGCAAAGATTGAACTCAAACAAAAAGTGGAGACTTACTTTGGAATGAGTGTCATATTGTTGAGCTGTTTTTAACACTAGATTTTATAAGTACAGTACAACTCCTTAGAAACAAAGTCTTATTCATGAGTGTTTCACAATAAATTAGTGCAACCCAAGCGAAACTTTCAAAATAATTTTGCTACGATAAATTGTGAAATAAGATGACTAGATGATGAGAAAATAAATTTCTCATATATAATTGGTATTCATTCACAGTTTACTGGTTCAGGTCTCAAAGCCTTGGAATTTTATAAATATTGATTGATATAAAGGTATCTCTTACTATCCACTAATCCAGGTGACTTTAGGGAAGTCCTCAGTATGTAGGCTAATTGCTGAAGCGAGATATGTGATTATAGGCCTGAAACTTCCAGTCCCTGCACTAGACCTCTGTATAGCTTACCAGAAGGCTCTAGAGGTGAACTCAATTGTTAAGTGGTAGCTAACATCAGATTATTTTGCATCTCTAACTATTGCCCCCAAAAGTTTTCTCTTGTTTGGTATCAATCAAACTTATCATCTAATAAAAACTTTATCAAATCTATAGGCCAGAAAACCTCACGCAATAATTTATGCAGCTGTTTTCAAGATCCAGAATCCAAAGCTCGTCAGAACTCCACCCAAAAGGAGAGCCAGAGATTCAAGCCCGGGTATGTGGAACACCCTGGCCAAAGTACCTTAGGCTTCCCGGGGGGCTGGAAGCTTCAAGCCCTCCCACTCCTTGGTCCCTCTAAAAAGGCCTGGTGGGCCTGCCGGGACTGCTACTGGTGCTGTCAACCAGGAACCAGGGAGCAGAGGCACAAGGCAACCGTCTGCTCATCCTGTGCTGGGGCTGTAAGGTGTCTGGAAGGAGAGCAGTGTTGCTCTCTCCACCCCTCCACCCCTGCCAGACTCTCAGAGCGCGGAAAAACTCACACACCAAGCCGCAGCGCATTTTCAAGGTCCAGACTCCACAGCGGCTCATCAGGGCCCAAGTCCCCATGGCACAGCGCTGATGCAAAACGACCACACCATCTCTAAGACCTGGTAATCACATCAAACATGTAATACCAGTTTTGACTCATCTAAGTGTTGCATCACATTTTGTAGAAACACAAGGGTGTGGGCGCAATGTATGGTCTGTGGGAACATATCAATAATTTCCTCTACGTTGGGGGATCAAATGTCACAGTGGAGATTTAAGAATCTCCAATGACGTTAATCTAAGACCATATTCATCAACCATGCTTACGAAGTAGCTACAACAAACAATATAGACTATATTATTGCATGTGAATGCATAGGAAGAACCTCAAATAGAGGGGTTGAGATAAGTATGAAATAAGTGTTGTCTATAGGGTGTAGTGTGGTGAGTTGCGTCTAGGATTGACAGTAGAAAACCAGTGTGTTCTCAGAGCCCAGAAAGGTGAATTGAAAAACAGAAGTTAGCCAGACTCCCACAAGACAGCCCAGAAAAAAATTAAGCGAAGACTTTATCAATACCTATTCCCTTATATGAGCTGTAGTGACCAGCATGAGTGGTACCAGCCAGAGAGAACAGGCATGAGGAAGCGGGTTTGGGATGGGTGGGATATGTGGGCTCTGGTAGAGCACGCAGGTGGGGACATAGGTGGTGGGATTGGCGCTGAAATTAATCTTTCTAACAAATGTATTATGAAAAAATTTGCCAGATCATGTAAAAAATTCATAAATCATGGTGTTCAAATAAATAAGGAGAAAAAATCACTTCATAAAAACCCAATCTGAAAATTTTGGTAGGTTCTAGTGTGGTGAAGGGGTGGGCAGCTCAGTACTTCTATGTTCAGCTTTCTATCTCTCTATTTTCTCCATTTGATTTCTCATCCCTATCATCCATCTTACTGTCTCTAGCTAAATTCGTAGTAATCAAATGATGATTAGTGGGTTAGCTGAGAGTTTCTTTTGCCCATTAATAGAACTTAAGGAGAGATTCTGAAATCTCTTCTATATAGGGTGTTTGATCATAAAGATCAGGTAACCCTGGCTTTCAGCTAGTAAAGTGTAAAGGACAGTCTTGCAGAGACCAGGTCCTTCATCCATGGAATCTGATGCCATTTTCACGTACATTGTGTCAGAATTGAATTGGGGTTAAATTAGTTTTAAAAGTAGTAAAACTAGGAAAATCAATTACAACCTCAGAGTGAAATTAGTTCAAATATATTATAGAGGTATATTAAAAATATTGTTCAGCACTATTTAGTGTGACAAATTATAGAGTTTGTTAAAATGCTTCCTTTGGTTTAATAGACTTTTGTGAGTTCAATATTCAAAAGACCGAGCACCTTTAGTCTGTAGACGAACAAATAGATACACACACAGATGTTCTTATTAAACTATACTCTTTTTATTTTTCTCATAGTAATTGTGAGTTAAAAATAATGGTGTCCTTGGGGCCAGACAATAGTCTAGTGTGTAGGGTTTTGCCCCGCCGCTCTGCCAACCTAGGTTCGTCCCCATGGGTAGAGCCTAAGATACTTTCATGATGGTTGTTTCTAAGTAACTTCTTTTTATATTTTTAATTTTTTTTTAAGTTTTGGTTTTGGGGTCACACCCAGTGATGCTCAGGATTACTCCTGGGGTAATCAGGGAACCATATAGGATGCCAGAGTTAGACTTAGATCTGAAGTACAAAGCAAATGTTCTAAGTGCTGTAATATCGCTTCAGCCCCTCTGAGAGCTTCTTTTGAAATAATTTCATCCCTGTTTGTTAGATCCTGAAGAATGAATCCAGAACCACGGCGGAAGCCCGCAACCAAACTACCCACGTGGTATACTCAATAGCTAAAAGCAATGGCAATAATGGACCTCATTCCCAAAGGAGCGGAGACATTACACAGTGCCTGCTCAAAAGCAAATCAATGAACAAATGGGAAGACAAGTGATAATATTCTGTTGCAGGGAACTCTCCTCTAAGAGCCTTCCACATCTATGCTCTGGATTGCACTCCACTACCAATTACTTCATAGATAAGGGTGTGAAGTCTATTAGACTTTGGTACAGAGAGACATGCCATCTCAGAGCCTATACTACCCTACTCGCAAAGGCTTTTCCAGGAAAGAGATCTTGAAACCAGGAACATTACTTTTATATAAAGGAGCCTAGGTAAGAGGTGCCGGGAGAAAACACTGAGGGCATTTGACCTCTGCTTTTCCATAATAATGGGAAGTCTGTGTTGCAAGAGTATAAAACTAACCTGCTTTGCTTCTCACCGCTCTCTTTTTGGGCTCTCTCTTTGGCGGGCTCATGCTTGGGAGTCTTTGTCTTTTGTCTCCTCTTCCTTTTCCTTTTACGTGGTAGCCGCCATTTTGGCCTACACATGGCTGGGGTTCAGCCTGGAATCCCCCCTAGAGTTTTCCTATTTAATGGATTTGTATGCACCTGAACCCTGTGATAAATAAAGCCTTTTAAAACTGCATCGGATTCCTGGAGTCGCTTCATCCATTTTTTGGCTTTGGAAATTTGAAGGGAACTTCACCCCACATTTTTGTTGGGGACCTAGCAGTGTCCCCAACACTATTCTGTAAGTATAGTAATATATACTTAAATACATTATATACTTACAAATATATAATCTATTTTTAGTATAAAAGAAATATATTATTTCTTGCTAATTGGTAAAGACTTGTAGCATTCCATTTAATCAAATCATTTTCAATTTTCTCGCGATGCTCAGGGGTTGCTTTTTGACTCTGCACACTCAGGAATTAATTACTCCCTGGCAGTGATCAGGGGGAGCCATATGGGGATGATAACTGAGGATGAACTTCGGGAGTGGCTGCACAAGGCAAAATGCCCTACCTGCTGTGCTATCGCTCTGGCCCCTCTGGTGCGATGCCTTTTGATAATCATAAGAACAGGTCTACTATATAGCATTACATTAAATATTTTGGTAGTAATTACTGGGGCGAAAAAAATTCTGTAGACTACAGAACTAAATTTTTTTTTATGCATGACTCACCAATGAGTTTAATATGCTAAAGATAATTTTCTTTCTATAAGATGATATGTTTTTATATTCACCAAAGTAATTAGTAATCAATGTGTTTTAAAATACAATATCAGTACTACATGGAAAATTAGCATGAGGAGTAAAATTACTTGATTAAAGTATGATATGATCTGTTGGAATCCCGGAGGAGTTAAGCGAACACTCAGCGCTATCAAGGGTTTCTGAAGCAGACTAAACAACTTCATCTTGTGCCAAAATCTAACAGAATGTTTCCTTTAGATAAAATCTATTTACTAGTTGGAAGAGCCAAGTTTTCCAGCCTAGACATTGGCCTTCAATAAGTATCTGGGGTGTTCTTTTTCTTACGTAGTAACCAAGGATATCTTGTTGAAAAGCTGAAAGAATTCTAATGATACTGATCCATCCAAATCTTGATTAACAGCTCTTCCAGTTCCGCCCCAGAGCACTTCTTTGTCCATTAAAATTACTATCTTTTGATGTGTCTTTATTTATTTTGTTGCCACACCACTGGCGGTGTTCAGGGAGTTACTCCTGGCTCTGCATTCAGGAATTTACTCCTGGCAGTGATTAGAGGGCCATATGGGATGCCATTAGACATCTAAGGTGGAGTTGATTGCATGAGAGGCAAAGGACTGGTGGTTATACTACCAACCCATTAAAAACTGAACCCCCATTGGAAATTATTTTTAAACCACAACCCAGGGAGAGACATGATTTGGACTGAAAACTGTTCTAGGATTATCAGCTTGATTCCATTATTTTATGTTAGCTTTGTCATATTATTTATTTAAAAAACAGGAAAACAACTTTACTTCTCCACACTGAACCTTTTCATCATACTGCTCACTCTCCTGTTCTCTACATGTTTAGATGGTGTCTTAGGGGAGTTCAGCTCGGGGGGGAAGGTCCTTGGTTTATAAAATATTTAAAGCAGATGAAAGTATATATATTTACTTACTACCACTTAAAAGTTGTGGGGCAGGGGGCTGGGGCGATAGCCCAGCGGGTGCAGAGGCGTTTGCCTTGCGAGGCCGGCCATGCCGGCCTGGGTTTTACGTTCTCAGCATCCTATATGGTCCCCTGAGCAATGCCACCAGGAGTAATTCCTGAGTGCAAGAACCAGAAGTAACCCCTGAGCATCGCTTCCAGGTGTGACCCCAAAAAAAAAAGCAAAAAAAAAAAAAAAAAAAGGGGTGTGGGGCTACTACCTTAACAAGGTTAAAAACAGTACTTAGCATGCAACTATGGTGCTTTCACAGCTTTGGTTCCAATCCCCCTGGCACTGTATATGGTGCCCAAGCAATGAAGAACACCAAGAGTGATCTTTAAGCACAGAGTCAAAGAGTAATCCTAAGTACAACTGGCTATTATACAAAAATCTAACAAACAAAACAACTTAAGAGAGGTTGTATGATTAAAAAAAAAAAGAGATCAAAACAGGGCCATTGATAAGTATTGCAAACGGTAGGTGACATCCTTCAACGGTTTTCATAAAAGCATAGTGCTTCCATCAGAATTTCTGTACCAGCACTGAATTTGTCATTAAATCCTATATCATTGCTTCATACATATGTATGTGATACTTTTTTAATCAAAATTATTTTAGGAGCAGATATCCCAGCCGGGAATATCAGTACCAACATGCAAAATGATTTCCAACTCATTTCTAGGTGATTTCTACTCAGTGCAAAGATTCTTATCGAAATATTACAAAATGAGAGCAAGAATGATGAATTACAGAAGTACTGAGGAATTCAGATTGTCATAAAATATATATGATGACTGACTCACCTAAACTAAATGGGAGCAAAGGAAACTACAATTTCCTCTGCAATATTAAGTCAAGAATCAGAGGCTGAAGAGAGCTAGGAGGAAGGTATTGGCATCAGACACTGAGCAGGACACAGAATTGCAACTTCATATGCCCCCTTCTTAAAATGTTATTATCTAATATGAAGAGATGAAACTTCATATAGAATATGAAAGAGTAAATATAATGGTGGTGATCTTGGTAAGACAATTGCTGGAATCTACTTCCAGTCTCCTTTTAGAGGTATTCCTAATTCTCTATTTTCATTGCCTACACTCACCATGCAGAGAGGAGTGATTCAGGGAGATATAAAACAAAGAAACAGCTCATGCTAAACCACAATGTCCTAAAAGTCAATAAGAAATATATGTTTATTTTTTTTTAATTTCTACTATTTTATCAAAAATCTAATTTGCTACGATGAGTACATTTTGTAATATTGGAGTTAATGCTTGATGACTCCTTAAGCTCAGCCACTTGAAAGATCTAGATTACTCCACCCCTCTTTTATTCATATCTCAGATGTTGTCAATAATTTAGAGACATGTTTAGAGTTCCACTTGCATGAAAAATCGTG